>JARQWZ010001467.1:127500-334553 GCA_033150135.1 Gobio occitaniae | reverse complement strand
GTCAAAAACCACTTCACCTCCTCTCGCAGCTCATACAACCGATGTAACACCCGCCCCATGGAGAGCCAGAAAACTTCAGTGTGCAGAAGCAGCTGTTCATGCCCTGACCACATCTCCTGGCAGAGGACCTCAAACAAGCGAGAGTTTAGCGGCCGTGATTTGATGAGATTTATCGTTTTCATGGATTGGTTCAGCACTGAGTCAAAGAGAACCGGCATTTTTTTAGCAGCTAGTGCTTCGCGATGGACCATGCAATGTGTCCATTTCACAAGCGGAGCTACTTGCTGAACATGAGCAGCTAGGCCACGCTCACGCCCGGTCATTGCTTGCACACCATCCGTGCATAGGCCAAAGCATCGGTCCCAAGCCAAACCTTTTTCACGGATAAAAATATCAAGGAAATTGATAATGGCTTCTCCTGTAGTGTGCGACTGAAGAGGCCGGCAAAACAGGACATCCTCCTCAATCGCCTTGTCCCGCAGATACCTGACCACGGTGAGGAGCTGTGACTGCCAGCAATATCAGTGGATTCGTCCAGCTGCAGCGCATAGTAAGGACTCTTTTTTACGAACTCTATCAGTTGTTCTCTGATAGCATTGGACATGTCTACAATTCTCCTAGCGACTGTGTCATTGGACAGTGGTACTGCATCGAGTTTGGCTGCTGCACTATCGCCTATCATTATTCTGCACGTCTTGCGCTGCCGGCAGAATGAGAGTCTCGGCGATTGTGTGCGGGTTACCCAGTTTACCGATTCTTCTGGTATTCAGCTGGTTAATTTTTAATGCCAGCATGCTTTGTTTCGAGGTGCCTTTTTAATTTGCAGGGCTTCATACTGTCGTTTGCCAGCACCTCGGCACACATGACACACTGAGGTCTCAGATCAGCCGTGACTGTAAACCCAAACTGCAGGTATGCTTCATCGTACCTTCAAAGCTTTTTTGCAGCTGGTGGTGCATCGGTTGGCTTGTTGGTCCTCACAAGAAATTTCTCAATTTTTGTTATGTGTTTTCAATAAAGTTTAGGCAATATGTAACTGTGTGTGTGGCTATGTTGAGAGACGTATCAGGGGCTAATCCGTGGGGACTTAGGCATGATCTTTAATTAAACGAACAAAATAATTATTTTGCAGACAATTCAGATTTTATTTTAATACTTAACGATTGTAGTCCTCCTCAGTGTGTGTGTGTGTCAGTCGCGTGGGTAGTTTAAGCTAAGTGTAGCTACTGCCTAGCAGTAAAAAAAAAAAGACTGGCTAGGGCTGAGATTTGATCTAATCTTTAACAGGAAAGTTTGTGGGTTTAGTCTTTTTGGGTTTAGTTTAGTCTGACTGCTGCGCGAGGCTACTGAGAGACTAACCGCCTGCGAGGGCTTTTGGATGGGAGAGGGGCTCACGGCAGCACCCGCTGCTCGTTGAGCACAGTAGGCCTAACTGCAGAGTGATTTGTGCTTTCGAGTCTCCAAACACCACAAAAGTCTCCAAAAACACAGTAAAAGTCGCTGGATTTGTCGCTTTTGACACAAAAAAAAGTCGTCAGGAGGATGATTTGTTTGTGTTATAATCAGTGATTGAAGTGGAGGGAAAAGGTGGCGGGTACTCTTTGCATTGCAAAATCATGACATTTTGACAGTGTAAAACAAAACTTGGAGATATTGCTGTTACAACAATTTATTGTTATTTATTTATTAACCCCTTTGTGTACAGAGATCGCCGACGGCCCCGCGTTTGATAGTGTTTACATTGATCGCTAGTTTACAATATCATTTACATTTACATTTACATTTATGCATTTGGCAGACGCTTTTATCCAAAGCGACTTACATTGCATTCAAGGTACACATTTTACATTTTGTCAATTCTTGCTTTCCCTGGGAATCGAACCCATGACCTTGGCGTTGCTAGCACCATGCTCTACTGTTTGAGCTACAGGAAAGCCTTTTGTCAAGTAATAAGGTCAACCAGTGCATTGTTTGAAAGATAAGAGACTGCAGATTCGTATCTGTATAAGTATTATACAATCAAGATAACTTTGCAACGTTTTTTTTGTCATTCTGTATGAATCTAAACAATGTGATATGACAACAAAGAGAGGGGGGTCCCTTACCTTTTTGTGCTTTGGAAATGTAATGTTTGGCAGAATAATGGTGACTTCGACCTTTTTTTCCATGGGAAGAGTCCAGTGTACGATGTCCATAGTAAATATTTGTCAAAAACAAGCAAACTGGTAAAAAAAGCTATAGAACTTCTGTTGTTTACTTCCTGAAGTTTACTAATCACGAGGACGCTGTCCTGTTTATTTGATGAACTGTACGCATGAAGCGCATTATTCAATGAAATATAACGTATCAATGTATTTAGTAGAGTGTCTGGAACTGAATGAGAACCGCCCAGAAGATATCTGATGAAAACTAGCCATGCAATTTTAGAAAAGATTGAAAGATGACAGTCACTTTTTGTGACGCATGATTATCCACATGCAAATGTGTTTGGTAAAAAAAAAAAAAAACAGCAATGGGAAAGTCTTGTGTTGTCATCTAACATGTAGTCTATGCAATACGAATACGCCGATGTGTTGATTAGCATAAATCTCGCGAGTATCACATTGTATTTTTGTTTGCGTAACCATTTGCATCCTGGAAAATTACTCACGCACGCCCCTCGTGACGCATAGAGGTTCCCTTGCTACACTTGCTCACTAGCGCTCGCTCTGTCAGCATTCGCCTGCAATGGATCCACGTCGAAGACAGAAGTTATTTTCTCCTGCTGCTGCATTGGAAGAACTTTTGCGAAGCAGTGATGAAGAAAATGTGTAATAATCAGAAGAGAGTGCTGTATCCAGCGTCGACTCTGAAGAAGAGGAAATGTTTTTGGAAGGTCTCGATCCTGTTTTAGATCGGTAAGTGTCTACATTTAGTATGTTTTTGTTGCTTTGTTTGTAGTTTTGTGTTTCTACACTATTACGGCTTATTAGTACATTCAAGTACCGCAAAATTCCTTTTTTATTCAAGTTCTGAGTTAGAAGCTAGTGATGTAGGTTGTAACAATGTATCGTGGATAGTGAAAATCTGTATTGTGTATATTTCACCCAAAATAAAAATGACAGTGTGAGGAAAAAGTTAAATTTCACAGTGTTTTAGTGTCAGTACTACATTCAATTACTATAAAATGTTGAATATAATGTATAATAATGCAATGGGGGAATATTTGTGGGACCTGATAATGACAAATGTCTTATGTTGCCACTAAAAAGTGACCAGCAATATTTTAAATATATCTAGTCAGTGAGTGGGTGAGAGTGTAAGCATATTTGTCTAAAATAATTCAGTCTTTTCGGCTATTATCACCAGAATAGTTTTTACTATGTTGTCACCATTGTCCTGTGCGTTTGGTTATCAGCACCAGGTCCAAGCCTATTCATATCCACCCCAATGTAATACAAATTTAGCATTTCGGTATATTTTTTGTTATCCTTTTTACAATATGCCTTGGAGTATCGCAATAATATTGTATTGTGAGTTCAGTATTGTGCTATTTATCGAAATGTGACATGGGAGTATTGGTAAACCTCTAGAAGAAACCCTGTACAACGTACTTGAGCATATAACTTTATGTATGTACAGTTGTGTATGTAGAAAGCAGGACAAAGTTCAGACCAAATGTGTCAGAGGAAAAATGCAATAATATGTGCTATTTTCTGTGCAAGATAATCTGTTATGTTGGGTTTATTTCTAATCCTTTTTGTGTAATTCAACAGTGAGGAAACTTCAGATGATGACTGGGTACCAGAGGCCTCTGGAAAACAGACAAAACGTCCCTGCCTGGCTGCAACATCTCTCGCTGCCTCCAGAAATTCCAGGGGAGGAGGAAAGAAAGGAAGACCGTGATGGCGCAGTACTTTGTGGTAAGCAAATAATGTGAAGCAAGAAATGTTTCTTGAGAGAAGAAACTGTTTTGGGGTATGATTATTGTCTGATTACAGTCTGAGTCATTAGCTGGTAGTGTAAATGTTTCAATAAGGGAAACAACAGAGTGGGTATGGAGGTCGATCACTGTATGTGAAAGATCCTTTGAATTTGAATAGAAAATTTGTAAGCTTGTGTAAATGTGCCATCAGGGCAACAATAGAGTGGGTATGTAGGTAGATCACTGTATGTGAATGATTCTTTGAATTTGAATAGAAAATCAGTAAGTTGATGTAAATGTGCCATCAGGGCAACAATAGAGTGTGTATGGGAGTAAATTGCTGTAGTTTTTTCTATGTGTAAGATAAACAGTTGTGTTGGGTTTATTTCTAATCCTTTTTGTGTAATTCAACAGTGATGAAACTTCAGATGATGACTGGGTACCAGAGGCCTCTGGACAACCGACAAAACGTCCCTACCTGGCTGCAACATCTCTCGCTGCCTCCAGAAGTTCCAGGGGAGGAGGAAAGAAAGGAAGACCGAGACAAACTCAGTACTTTGTAAATAGTCCTTTTTTTGGGGGGGGGTTATCACTGTGTTGAATAACTAAGGAACAGATGTTTGTTGCTGTATACAATATATACATAAATAAAACTTTTTATTTGCTAAATAATGTATGTCATTATTCTAAACCTTTAAATTAATGGAAGTGAACAAAGACTTTGTTAAACGTCTTATACGTTACCAAGTGTCACTTTGGTGTCCTTTTGGAGCTCTTTCAAAAAAATATTATTTTACAAAAAAATATGCACATACATGCATTTTTATAAACATTTAGGGGTGAAAAATATACCAGAGAAAGTATATAATTGAGCTTTGTCATGTTGTAATGAGAAAATAGATTGAAAGGATCAAACAGGTGGTTACCAAGTGTCCCTTTGGAGTCTCCAAGTGGCCTTTTGGAAAGGTGCCTAGACATACTCAGAACTAAATGCTTGTAAAAAAGTCATTTTGGCTTGTATCAACTTCAAATTTGAAACGTACATTTAAAAGACATGTGGCTTTAGTTTACTTGTGTTTCCAGATCCATATATATTTCTGCCTTATGTATTTTTCTTGTTCATAGACCGTTATAATTTTTTTTTGAGCTTATTTATCTCTCTACTAGTAATTTCTAGAGTAATTTTGAGTCTTTCATGGTAAACTGTCAAGTGTCAGCTTTCAAATAATACCTTTGATTTGTGTGTAGTCAGAAGGACTCATTAGCAGCAACAATTTTATTTTGGGTATGTCATTTTGCACTCCTTTGCCAAAAGTGGGGGTGACTGGTAAGGGGTTAACAACAAATGTATATTTAAACATGTTTGTGTGTGCATGGCTGCGTGCGTGTGAGCATTTCACAAAAACTAAAGGAAAGCTTTAACTGTAGCCTACACTCACCTAAAGGATTATTAGGAACACCTGTTCAATTTCTCATTAATGCAATTATCTAATCAACCAATCACATGGCAGTTGCTTCAATGCATTTAGGGTTGTGGTCCTGGTCAAGACAATCTCCTGAACTCCAAACTGAATGTCAGAATGGGAAAGAAAGGTGATTTAAGAAATTTTGAGCGTGGCATGGTTGTTGGTGCCAGACAGGCCGGTCTGAGTATTTCACAATCTGCTCAATTACTGGGATTTTCATGCACAACCATTTCTAGGGTTTACAAAGAATGGTGTGAAAAGGGAAAAGCATCCAGTATGCGGCAGTCCTGTGGATGAAAATGCTTTGTTGATGCTAGAGGTCAGAGGAGAATGGGCCCACTGATTCAAGCTGATAGAAGAGCAACTTTGACTGAAATAACCACTCGTTACAACCGAGGTATGCAGCAAAGCATTTGTGAAGCCACAACACGCACAACCTTGAGGCGGATGGGCTACAACAGCAGAAGACCCCACCGGGTACCACTCATCTCCACTACAAATAGGAAAAAGAGGCTACAATTTGCACAAGCTCACCAAAATTGGACAGTTGAAGACTGGAAAAATGTTGCCTGGTCTGATGAGTCTGGATTTCTGTTGAGACATTCAGATGGTAGAGTCAGAATTTGGCGTAAACAGAATGAGAACATTGATCCATCATGCCTTGTTACCACTGTGCAGGCTGGTGGTGGTGGTGTAATTGTGTGGGGGATGTTTTCTTGGCACACTTTAAGCCCCTTAGTGCCAATTGGGCATGGTTTAAATGCCACGGCCTACCTGAGCATTGTTTCTGATCATGTCCATCCCTTTATGACCACCATGTACCCATCCTCTCATGGCTACTTCCAGCAGGATAATGCACCATGTCACAAAGCTCGAATCTAAAATGGCCCCCACACTCACCAGATCTCAACCCAATAGAGCATCTTTGGGATGTGGTGGAACGGGAGCTTCGTGCCCTGGATATGCATCCCACAAATCTCCATCAACTGCAAGATGCTATCCTATCAATAAGGGCCAACATTTCTAAAGAATGCTTTCAGCACCTTGTTGAATCAATGCCACATAGAATTAAGGCAGTTCTGAAGGTGAAAGGGGGTCAAACACAGTATTAGTATATATTGTTAGTTATTATATATATATATATATATATATATATATATATATATATATATATATATATATATATATATATATATATATATATATATATATATATATATATATATAATAATAACTGCCTCTGAAACTTCCGTCCGTCATAAAAATTAATTCGGATGGTTTGATTTTCTGCATTTTTCGCATCTGTAGCAAATATTTTGAGGGGTGTTTTTGACGATTGAGAGCCACCGAATGACGAATATGAATAAAACGAATACGACAGTTTCGGACTCAGTCAGGGTGCAAGGATCTTAAACTTTTGAGGCTTGCGCAGCTTCTTGAAGAGAAATCAAATTTAGCGTTTTCTAAAGTCTATGAGCGCAGCACACACAAATAAACTAAATTGACATACTGCAGTTAAATTTCAAAATGTGGTGTTTTTTATATTTATAACATTTAAATACAGTTCAGCAACATACATCACACGCCCTGACAACCAAGAGAGCTGACAATTGACCATCACTTAATTTACCATCACCTCACGATTGAAAATGTGACACTGATTTCATATGACAGTTCAACAAACAAGTTAATAATATTGATTCACTTAAATTTTAGACGAAATAATGACTGTTTTGGTCTATGTTAGCAGTGAAAATAGATCCGATGAATCACAGCATAGTAGCGCATCTCACAGCAACACTCAATCGTGTTTTGAATGATTCAGTGTTTTGAACGAATCGGTTGTGTAAATCTCCATCCATTAGCCCAAAAACCGGATACTAATGACTTGGTGTGAAGGAAATTTTACATTTAGATGTGTTTTACTATTAGATGTGTTTTTATTTCATCTAGATGTGGTTTTAACTCTTAGAAGTGTTAATTTTACTTAGAGGTGTTTTTACTTAGATGTGAACCTTAACCTTTTATTCCTAGATGTGTATCACTTGTTAACATTGAACATGTATTTGTACTAATCATTATTAAAAGAAATGTAACAAATAATAAATGGGAACTAGCTGGCGGGAACATATTGTTCTGAGTGACAGAGTGCTCAGTTGCAAGGAAGTTGGGTAGTGCAAGAGGTCAAGATGACATATCGTACTTTAAGTGTGACAAGTATGTGCGCGGCTGTAATTAGACTAGGAATAGACAGGATACGTGAAAATAATGTAGCTTAAGAACAGGAACTTCTGCAGACAAGGGTAGTGTGATGTCTAGTTAGAATTTATGCTGAACAGGGGTTTTGAATAAAGATGTTTCCTTTTAAGGCAAACAAGATTGGATGCAACCCACTCAGGATGTATGAAGGGTATATAATGTAACCCCGGAGAGCAAACTTTGCCCTTCTCATGACAGACATTCTCTGTATGTGAACTGCCTATTTCTTGCAAGAAATAAAATCATGTTTGATACTTTGACTTTTCAAAGGTTTGGATTTGTGTTCCTTCCTCCTCATTCTTCGAATAGAATTATTTCCACAACACTTGGTCAAAAGGAATTCTGCGTGTAAGCCTTTTCAGCCTTTCGGTGAAGTTCTCTTAATTTATTGATATCTCATTTTAAATCTGACTCCATTAATAATTTTATCTGACTCCAATTCTAAGTGACTCCATAAAGTGTGCTACATTTAGAGTTTATCAGCTGATTTTACGATTAGTTGCGATTTAATTTAGATCGTTGATTTTCTTTGTATCTTCCTAGTTTTCATATTCGTTCATTGAGAGACCCTAAATCGCAGAGAGACAGACGCGTCCGGACCGCGCGCTCACGGACACAAAATGATTACTTCTGTAATTAGTCAGAGGGTGCAGAGTGAATATTTTACCTTTAAGTGGTTGCACATGCTCACTCAACAAAAAGTGTAATTTTAGTAATATTCACGGACTACAACGTGCTAACCCAGCGATAGTCAGGAATCGGAATATCGCGCACGCTGCGCTCCATGCTTCAGTCGTGGCGTCATCGGTGTGATCTATCATAACCCTAGATTTTGCGGTAATAAAGGAGTATACATCGATCCATACTAGAATAATGATTTTGGAACCATACAAGAGAAATCAAGATTAACATTTATTTTGTCCAGACAGGAAAAGTAAATAAGTAAACAAGAATCCATGGTACACAACTGATCAGCGTAAAAACATAAAACACAATTGCAAAGCAATATGAAAATAATTTAAAAGAGTCATCATGTCTGGCACATCTACATGCAGTTTTGCACGGGGGGTTCTGACTACAAAATATTCCCCCCGAGAGTTTAGATTATCCAGCCTTAAATACTCCAACTAGAACAAAAGGGTTGTAAATATTTGCAACACCCCCACCTGGTTTTGGGGGAGTGGATCAGATATATTTGAAGAGACTCCTGAATTCTCATTAATTTTCCAATCTTTCTAATACTACTAGTGACTGCAGTGAAACTGAGACCATTTTACCATTCGCACTGAGACCTTTAAAAAGACATCAAACATGAAAGGGATAAAACAATAGATTTACAAAATACATCATCACTGGTATATCTGCATTTGGTGACTTGAAACCAGGACAAGGAGAGGGCAAAATGGGGAGGGGGGAGGAATGTTTGTCAGGGTGTTGTCACAGTTTCTGTGAGATCTTTTCCTCAAGATTAGTGACTTTTATTGTTCAATTGCTGAGGTGTGTATCTCAGCTTTTGTCTTAGCACCAAAACCGACTCTTACAGGCGGCCCCTGGCCCATTGGGACAAATTCAGATTAGTTCCCAAGGGGACATACTTGGACATTCCTTGTTTCCATATTTTGGATGTAATTTCCGAAGTGTTTATGGTGCTGATCCTGGAGTTAACAGCACAAATCAATGGGTGCCGGAGTCAAGTAGTCACCTGAAATAACAACATTAAGACAGGCTGAACATGAAGATGAAAACATTTACATTTACATTTACATTTATGCATTTAGCAGACGCTTTTATCCAAAGCGACTTACAACTTGGGGATACAATAAGTGATTGGTCGTGAAGAGTCGAGTGAGCGCAACAAGTGCCTGAAATACTTGGTCCGTGTAAATTTCTCAGTGTAGCACAGGTTAGAGTAGGGCGGGAAGAGGAGGAAAAGAGGAAAGGAACGTTTTTTTTTTTTTTTTAGGAGGTTAAGTGCTCACGGAAGAGATGAGTTTTTAGTTGACTTTTGAATGTTGTCAATGAATCCGCATTTCGGATGGCGGTGGGCAGATCGTTCCACCAGCTGGGAACGTTGAATGAAAATGTTCTGGAAAGGGATTTTTTGCCTCTCTGTGAAGGTACCACAAGCCTTCGCTCCTTGGTTGAACGAAGGCTTCTGGTGGGGGTGTGGCGACGTAGAATCGAGTCAAAGTATGCAGGAGCTGAGTGCGTGGTGGCTCTGTAGGCAAGCGTCAGCGACTTAAACTTGATGCGAGCAGCGAGTGGTAGCCAGTGCAGAGAGATGAAGAGTGGTGTGACGTGGGTCCTTTTGGGCTCGTTGAAGACCAGACGTGCCGCTGCATTCTGGATCATACGAAGTGTTTGGATCGCACAAGAGGGGAGTCCAGCCAGAAGCGCATTGCAGTAGTCAAGTCTAGAAATAACCAGGGCCTGGACAAGAAGCTGTGTTGCGTGTTCTGTTAGGAACGGTCTGATCTTCCTGATGTTGTAGAGCGCAAACCTGCAAGAGCGAGCTGTCTTAGCAATGTGATCTCTGAAGGACAACTGGTCATCAAATGTAACTCCAAGATTTCTGACTGATTTTGAAGGGGAGATCAGGGATGCACCTAGCTGGATGGTGAAGTCATGTTGCATAGTGGGACTGGCGGGAAAGATGAGGAACTCTTTGCCAGGTTGAGCTGTAGGTGATTTTTACTCATCCATGCAGAGATGTCAGCCAGACAGCTGGAGATTCGTGCAGCTACTGTGGGGTCGTCTGGTTGGAATGAAAGGTAGAGCTGAGTGTCATCAGCATAGCAGTGATATGAGAAGCCATGTGCCTGTATGATGGGACCTAATGAAGTAGTGTAAATGGAGAAAAGGAGAGGTCCAAGCACTGAGCCCTGAGGAACCCCCGTGGTCAGTTGATGCGCTTGGGATTCCTCTCCTCTCCAGGCAACCTTGAAGGACCTACCTGTGAGATAAGATTCAAACCAATGGAGCGGAGTCCCTGTGATGCCCAGTGATGAGAGGGTGGACAGAAGGATTTGATGATTTACCATGTCAAAGGCAGCAGATAGATCAAGGAGGACGAGGACTGATGATTTGGACTCAGCTTTAGCTATCCGCAGGGCTTCGGTGACCGACAGTAATGCAGTCTCTGTGGAGTGACCCCTTTTGAAACCGGATTGGTTAGAGTCCAGCTGGTTATTCTGTGAGAGGAAGGATGAAACCTGGTTGAAAACAACTCGTTCAAGAGTTTTTGCTATGAATGGCAGGAGAGAGACAGGTCTGTAGTTATCTATGAGTGATGCGTTTAAAGTGGGTTTCTTAAGCAGTGGAGTTACCCGAGCCTGCTTGAAAGTGGTAGGGAAAGTGCCAGTGCAGAGCGATGTGTTGATGATGTGTGTGAGTGCAGGAAGGAGAGTAGGAGAGATGGCTTGAAGGAGGTGTGAGGGAATGGGATCGAGAGGACAGGTGGTAGGATGGCTGGAGAGGAAAAGTTTAGATACTTCGGCCTCAGTGAGTGTGGAAAATGAGGAGAGAGTATGTTCGGTCGTGGAAGTGGCTGATCTAAAATCCACAGTGTGTGGGGGTGAGAACTGATTGCTGATAGTTGTTGTTTTGTTTGTGAAGAATTGTGCAAAGTCGTTTGGAGATAGGGAGGTGGTGGGGGGTGGTGGAGGAGGACAGAGCAGAGAGTTGAATGTTCTGAATAGTGTACGTGAGTTTGAGGAGCTGCTGATTTTGTTTTGGAAATAAGAATATTTAGCTGCATGTACTTCATTCGAGAAGGATGAGAGCAAAGACTGATACTTAGCTAGATCTGATGGTTGATTTGATTTATGCCATTTCCTCTCTGCTGCCCTGAGTGTCGTCCGATGTTCACGAATAACATCAGATAACCAAGGGTTAGAGGGAGTAGCTCGTGCTGGCCTAAAAGAAAGAGGGCAGATATCGTCTAGACATGAAGTTAAAGTGGAGCATAGAGTGTCAGTTGCAGTGTTAACATCCATAGAAGAGAATTGTGTGGATGAGGGAAGGGAGGAAGAGACAGCAGAGGAAAGATGAGAAGGAGAGAGTGAGCGCAGGTTTTGTCTGAAAGTAACTGGTGGAGGAACTGGTGGTGTGTGAGTAGTAAGTTGAAGATTAAATGTGATGAAAAAGTGATCTGAGATGTGTAGAGGTTTGACCAAGATATTGTCTGTAGAGCAGTTGCGTGTGTAAATGAGGTCCAGCTGGTTACCAGATTTGTGGGTATGTGACGTGATGAGGCGTTTGAGGTCGAATGAAGCTAGGAGAGAGTGGAAATCTGAAGCATAAGATTTGTCCAGGTGAATGTTGAAGTCGCCGAGTACTATGAGTGGGCAGCCATCCTCTGGAAATGAGGACAGCAGAACATCTAGCTCATCAACAAAGGTGGTCAGTGGACCTGGGGGGCGGTAAATGACTACAATATGTATTTTAGTGGGAGTTGAAAGCGTTATAGCATGATATTCAAATGTGTTGTTTTTGCAAAGAGCTGTGTGAGATGAGTATTTCCAATTGTTAGAAATGAGAAGACCCGTGCCCCCACCCCTCCCAGTCTTGCGAGGGGTGTGGGAGAAAGAGAAGTTATTAGAGAGAGCAGCAGGTTTTGCTGAGTCTTCTGGACGGATCCAGGTCTCAGTCAAGGCCAGGATTTTAAGAGTGGATTGAGTGGCAAAAGCAGGAATAAAGTCAGCTTTATTGACAGCTGACTGAAAATTCCATAGCCCCACAGAAAAAGAAAGAGACGGAGGGGCATTAGAGGAGGAGGGAACAGGAAGTAGATTAGCAGTGTTACGGTGCCGTCTACGTGTAATAGTGGGTCGTGGTTGCGAGATAACGGGGATGGAGTGGACGCACATGGTTAGAGAGAGGAAGGAAAGAAAGATGAAGGGAGAAGAAGGAGATAACTCGGTGCCTTATCGGAGTCCCTGCCTCGGAGGAGTCGCGCAGAGGAAGAGTCGAATACAGATGTCTTTACCCACGTCGGTCTTCACACGCGGAGGCTGAAACGCGAGCTGAACGCTTCCGCTGACGCTTCCGCGCCAGCTATGGAACGCTCGTTAAATAGAACCTATTCGTTGCTGAGTGAGCTCAGCTGCCTCTGATAATTGCAGTTCAACGCGCAGATGATAGGCCGTGAATGTCTTTAAATCAAAACCAATTTATGCCTGGATCTAGGCAACTTAAGTGCAAAGCTGTCTCGGTAATAACAACGTCAGATTATCTTATTCAAATGCAATTTTGCAATTGGCTATGGCATTAATACAAGGCTAAAAATCACACACAACGAAATAAAATATTAGTAGGAGAATCAAGCTACTAGAGTCGTGCAACAGGACTAAAGAATATGTTCAAAACTTACATGCGCGCTCCGCCGACCTGCTTCAAGAGCCGTTCGAAAACACTGCTGAAATGCACCTCAGCGGCACAGTCCCTTTAGGTGTAGGCGTACTGTGCTGATTGGATGCTGTAGCAATTAGGCAGGATATCTGTTATCCTGTTGGTCAGGTTTGTTTCTACCTGCCGATGATTGTGATGGTTTTCAGTCTGTAGAATGACTTGTTGTCCCAAGTCAGTTGCAATAGTCAGCATGAGCAGAAAGTGTCAGTGGAAAGTGTCTTTACACTTTGAGGAAACATCTGTGTCCTCCCCAGGATTCTTATCAATAGCTGACCCTTAGAGAAATCCTCGGTCACCTTCAAGCAGAAGGTTTGGTTTGCCGGGCAGGTCAGATCTCCATGGGTGAAGGAATCATTTCACTGATGATGCTCCATCGTGTGCTAGACACCTGAACAAATTCTGAATAACCATGCAATAATTGAACACCGATGACTTTGTGGTTATTGTGAGATGGAAAAAGAGAGTTGTTGGATAATCACAAGAACATCAAAATAACAACACATGATAAACTCCTGTCAGAAGAGCGAGTGGTAAAAACGGTCTAATTTCTCAGTGTCATATATTTAGTGAGCAAGTCTCATTTGATCGCCAGATTCTTCAATACCACTAGTGATATTGAAGTGGAATTTAAACATGGTCTGGATGAATTGAAGGAAGGGTATCAAAACTGTCAATAGAACAGTAGGTTTACCAGCAGTACGCATAATTAAAATATATCACATAATTAAACATGGAAATACACAATTGAATAATTGCCATTATAAAATTGTTTGTATCAGTTGTTTTAAATGCAAATCATTATTGAATTCTTATGTTTCAATCAGATTACTTAGAGAATGAGATTTACAGAAAAAGAGATTTAAAATCTTTAGTTAAACTTTGGCACTCATCTTCTGCGCATTTGATGTACAGGCGGAGTCACACTCAATGATGCAGGTCTGACTGAGAATTGTTTAATTAATTTATAGAAATGCCTGCATCCCAGAGCTAAGTCTTTAGATATATTTTATTGTTATTAGTCATATGTTGGAAACTAGGGGCCCTTCCAGTTTTCAACAAGGCTAAGGACTAGACATTAAACATTTTGTCCATCAGTTGACTGATCAATTAATTGTCCATTAATTAACGTGTGACAAAGCCATGCACATGTTTTATGCATCTTGCAGTGTTTACATACAGGAAGTTGACATGGCTGTAAGCCGTAAAATAAAAGGTAATTATGAAAATAAAATTGTTCAAACCAAATAAAAAGGGAATTATGAAAATAATTAATTTTGTCCTGTATGTATGAAGATTAATAGTGTATGATAAATTTGCATTATGTGTATGATTTTGGCCTGGATAGTCCCATGATCTATGCCAGGAAAAATATGTTGTGCGGTGATAGAATTAAGGATGTGTGTTGTGTATGTATGTGTGCATGTGTATAGGAGATGGGTGGTGTCTATCCTACCATAATCTGTGTTGTATAATTTTATTCCAGTTTTTATACTGGGAAGCCATGTAACTATGTGTGCTGTGAAGTGTGAATGGCTTCATGAGGTCTCTTCACACCCATCTCCTAGATGTTAAATTGTGTGTGTGTGTCCTGACTTCAGACCCAGTGGAATCTGGATCTGAAGGGTGGCAGCCATTCACCTGAAAGGAAAACAAGCACAGAGCGAAATACAGTTTAATCTTGAACCTTTACACAAATTTAATTAAGATAGATGAGGCTATCTTATTTTTTCTTTACTGGTCTTACCCAGATAGTTGTTGTAGATGGCTTTAACCTGTTACGGTTTTATGCCATTAGGAAAAAATTTGTTGTAGTTTACAAAGACATGTATCATTATCATGATCATGTTTCTGTGAAGAAAAGGTTAGATAAACTGATTTATAATGGTCAGATCTGACTGTGTGTAAATGCAGTCAGACCAGTTGCACCTTAAGTTGCTGTTGCAGTTGTGTTTACACAATCTGCTGCATTGTGATTTTATCACACCCAGGTCCCCTGGGGCAATCTCTTTAAATGATGCTGTTTATACAAGTCAGATCTGTTGTTTAGAGCATTCGGTCACCAGGTGTTTATGGTGTCATTTGAACTCTTGACCCTTTGGATCTCTGTGATGTGTGACCCCTGTAGAGTGAATGCCTCAAGTTAACATAACACACAACTTTCATTACATTCCCAGTAAAATGACTTCCCCAATCAGGTTCCATGTAATCTGCTGCTCCCAGAGAGGAATTTGCTAACACTTGCGAGTTTCTTTGCAATGGAAAACTTGTACCTCCCCTTTCTCATTGGTTTGAGATCAATGAAATGTAAATTGTTAGGCCTTGCCTGAATTCAACCTATTCAAGTTACAACAATCAGGTTACTCATTTAACTGGGCATTGTCATTTTTCTCATTTAAATTCTTGCACAAATAGAAGGTACAGAAGTTCTTTCTCTTTAGGTTTTTTTCCTCTTCAGTTTCTTCCTTCACAATTCTTTCCTTAACCATTTATATTCTCCTTCCCATCATTTCAACACTAATAATGCTCTTGCCTCCCTACTTGCACATCCCATCTTTCTACATTCTAATCCTTTTCATACTTTCCCAACCTTCTTTCCTCTTCTAAATAATGCTGAATTATCCTGAGATTAAAACCATTTCTGGCATTTATAATATAATTTACATTATAATCATAATATAAATCATATTATATTAAAATAGTATAAATTAAATAATCATTTTATTGCTGGTCTCAAGAGGAGTCATTTGTCCAGAATAATCTGTTATCATCTCACTGATCTTTAGATTGGCCCTGCAGCTGCTGCTGTGCTGGCCTGATCATTGGGTGCACAGCAACAAGACCAAACTGGACGCCAGTTATAAACTTAGTTGCTGTGAACGCTCAATAAACTGCAAACACTGAGAGCATAGATCAAATCATTGCTCAATTCAAAGATTTTTGTGACTACACAATATAGGATTGGGCACAATTTTCTTGTTTTAGGCTGAGAAGTTATCAATGGCATTCTTTGGAGAATCTATTTGCATATGAAAAGGAAGGTTTGACAAACACAGGTCTGATGGAGAAAGACACAAATTCTCTCTGGTCTGTTCATTTTCTCAGTCTCTTTTGAGACAATAATAAACACACAAAAGTGCAGTGAATTCTCTGAAATTTACTTTGATCTGTGTAAAAATGAGGTAATTTTTTCACAGTTGATCTTGTGAATGGATTAAAGCTGACCTTCTGACCAAGAAATGGGTAAGTCTGTTTTCATTGTTTAATGGTTGAAGGAATACCATGAAACCGAATTTAGAAGGTTTTAAATAGCTTCAATAGTCCCATTACTGTACAATCAGTGAATACTCAGATAATCTCCTTGGGATGGAAGGGAAAATTTCTAGAGACGTATTGTTTGCTTTATGGAGTGAAAAAGTTGAGCCTACCTTGTCCAAACTCAAGAAAGAGTATATTGGAATTAAAAGTTCAGATGATGAAATGTTCAGATATTGGGAATTAAATGGCCAACATCAAAAGAAATCGAAACATGGTGAAATAATTGAGGCTTTAAACTTCATAAGTTGTAAAAGGCTACGTGATGTGACAACACATCTATTTTCAAGTATAGATGCGAAATGTAAAGAAGTGGATTCTAAAAATGAAAAAGTAGAAAAGTCTGAGGCAAAGATTCAAGATCTTCAAACGCAGCTAGATAACTTACTAGCTGAGCAGTTAGCCCTGACTGAAAAGTGTAAAAAGCACAACGAAACCATTGCAGATCTCAAGGCTAAGCTAAATGCTAAAAAGCGCATGCCTCCCATAATGCTTAACAGCGATGGGATTAAAAAGCACTTCATAGATGAGGTGACTTGCTCTAATGAATCTGAAACGTTTAGTTCAGAAAATGCCCAAGAAAGTGTGCCTATTTCAGTTCTTAAGCGGGTGCAGCAACGGAATAGCGCAGTGTCGTGTACCAGAACGCATGGTTTGCAAGCATTAGAAGGTCATTATCCTCAAATTCCAGGAGAACCTAGCAAACAACCCCATGACCAAGAGAACAGGTTTTGCAGATCCTGTCAGAAAATAGGTCATGCCGAGTTAAAATGCTGGTCGCTGGGTCGAGGTCGACCTCCGCCGTACTTTCAGAGAAATGGGAAATTACTTTCTAAGGGAAAAGATCAGCGCTCATTTGCAGGTAAAACTCTCAGTGAGCTAACTGCAGTGTTCATGCAAGGCCTTCAGCTATTAACTTCACTTGCGAGTGGGCTAGCAGCCTCTTAGCAAGGAGTTTAATAGTAAAACATTCAGATTGCAATGATCCTGTTTGTATTTTCGAATTTGTAATTGTATAACACATTGTGCGCATTGATTACACATTATGGTTGTTTGTGCTACAAGATACACATAGACTAGTCAAGTTTATTCTTTAAAACACATGATTGCTTTACTGTAAGTGATGAAACACTTAGGATAAAGGCTGTAGATGCTATGCATTCTAGGCCATGTATCTTGTGTAAATTGGAATAACTTTAATACTGGAATTGTACAGCAATTTCAAGTTGCATGTGTGTCTATGTTGAATTTGTTAGTCTCCGAATTGGAAACTCTGCTTTTTTCGATATAGCTGCAGTTAAACCAAGTAAGGGAGCACAGAATTGCCATGTGGCTACAGTGTGAATTACAATTGCATTAACCATGAGAATGTTTTCATCACAGCACAGGATTCAAGAACTCCAAACTTTACATTTTATCATGCTCCTTAACAAAAACATTGGTGTGAGAGGAATTTTGAGCCAGGTCACATCTCATACTCACATTCACATACTGGCTGCCTGTTTTACAACAGGGCTAAATTTGCATCACAATTATTAACCCTCCTCACCAGTGTTTGGACATGATTTACACATAGCCACAGCTAAATTCAGTCACATAAATTTGATTTTCACACAAAGTCAAATCTCCATCTGCCTCACAAAATGTCTTTACATCTAGACTGTATTACAACTGTGAATTTCTTGAAGTTATTGTTTGTTTTGTTTATTTCTTTTGATTTATTAAATCAGGTATTATTTGTCTCACCAAGTTAAATATCAAAAGGGTATTTCTCATCCTTACCTAGTGAAAATATTTTATCAGTGTATTGTAAAAATGCATTTGATTTTGAATTTTGTTGATTTTGATTTTGAGTTCTGAGTCTTTGTATTTTGTCCATTTTACAATGTAACAATGGTTTTGGACATGAATTCAAATGAATTTCTGTATTTGGTTACACAATATTTTGCTGATACTCTTAATGAAAGACGGGTGTAAACCCAACAATGATTGTTGTTTTGTTAAGATGCAGATTATTTAAATATTTCTAGAAATAATGTAAGAGCTTGTGAGATCTTCTTTTATTCTAAACCTTGACCACTTTATTAAGTACATCGATTTAAAGGCTTATTGCCAGAGAATATTTTAATCTGACCATCTCAAACTTCTGACCAAATGACAAATGACAAAAGTGTATGCTATTTTGCTGTTTGTTGGGCTATTTGTTACAGATTCCTGCTGCTCGAGTTCACCTCCTGTGTTCTGCCTCAAAAAGAGAGACAAGCGTTTGTTCTCATCTTCAGTGACTGTTCTTGAGGTGTGAGGTATTCAATGGACGTTTTGCATATCAATGATCAAAGAGATTGCACCACACCATTTGATGAAGTTCTCAAGCAGGGCTGTAAGGACTGACAAACTGCTTTTCCAACATGCCTGGACGACAAGTCTGAAGATGACATCTACACAACTGAAAGCATGTCTTTGTTGACTGTGTCACCTCTGGACATTTTATGAATGTGGCCAAATGTGCCAAGGGGGACTGAAGGAATTGAAAATAATCAAAGATATTTGATATTTGAAATCCAACAATGAAATTTGCTTTACTGTTGTCAACACAGTACTGTACACACTTCTGATGGTATCAGAAGGACCATCTGAAAGACAATAGAGAGGCCTGTAGGCTGCATGGGGTGCCACACCTATCCTATACAGTGGGGGAAGTTTGGGCTGATTGGTCAGTTTGAATGTTATGTGTGAGTTTGGTCTGATTGCTCAGTTTAAAAGAATACATTTGGTTTCAGTCACATGGTCAAGGAATAGATAAAAAAGGATTGGAACTATGGCTCTCTCTCTCTTTTCCTCTGGCTCTTGAAGTCATTGGGGCTTCTTTGCTCTCTTCCTCTCTCTCCCCCACTCTCTCTCTCTCTCTCTCTCTCTCTCTCAGGTAACATTGTATTCATGCTGTGTACGATTAATGGTATAAGTTTATCATCTCATTTATCCATTTTGAAACTATTTTAAGTGTAACCATAACCAGATTTTGTCATTAAATCCTTTCTATTACGAATACTGTGCTAACTAGTTTTGATTTAGTATTGACTTTGAAGTGCTCCCTATTGCAATACAATATAGTCATATTATAGCAATTTTCTCCCACATATTTTGCTATTGTAACTGCGCTTATCTCCGTCGTTGGTATAAGTTGCAGTGGGTGGAAAAAGACGAGAAATGTACAGTTTTCTTCCCTCTTTCTGATAACGTTTCTTTAGTCTTTTTGGCAACCCTGTAGATTGAACCATCTACAGGAGTCCACTCTTACAGTTGAGTCAAAGATTCAATGACCCATTCACAAACATCTGTCTCATTCTTGATGAATCGGCCGTTTGAACGAATCGTTTGAATGAACGACTCAATGACTCACTTAATAAAACCGCTTATCACCTGCATCACCTTGCGCTCACTATCAACAAACCAATCAAATTTGTTCAAAACTTTTTTTTTAAATCAGTCCAAACACATTACAATTTTTATTCAGGAGTTATGTATGTTCAAAACTATAACTTTTTATGACAGTAGTTTAGTGATAACAAATTTTTTTCCCCAGATTTTTTTCCCTCCCTGTAGCCTACTCGCGCCTCCCCGGGAGAGTGTCCGCGCCCCCCCGGGTTGAGAACCACTGGGTTAGATCAACTGGAGACCCCATAGTGCCTGAGAAAATGGAAATAAAGAAAACATTTCAATTTTGTTACTTTACTTTTAATTATGTCTAAAAAACATAACATTTACTCTTTCAGTATTTCAATAATAGCCTCGTTCGTTGAATGAGCAAGAATAAGCCTCTGAATCCTTTGTGTTGCATAGTTTGTTGAATGAGCAACATGTTGAGAGAGACATCTGCTAACCTAATAAAACACATCATATATTAAAGCGTTTTTGGTGTTTTCATGGTTTCTACAAAATAAACTGGAAATCGAGGGTAAAGGCCTGTTCACACCGGGACGATTTTCGCGCGCGTTTATCGCCGACGTTTAACGCCTCGTGACTAAACAATGGGCGCCAATGTGAGTGTGCACACCGACGCGTAAAACGCCAGGCGTAAAAGCGTCATTTAAAAAAAAACGCCTCGGGTTCGTTTTTTTATTTTGACGCGGCGCGTAAAAAACTGGCCGACCAATGAGATCCGCGCTTTTGTTCACGTGCCTGGAGCTGCTGAAGTGACAGTAAAACACGACTTGGTGGCGCTCAAGCACAAAATCGGTCTTGCCGAGCACACACTGATACGACGAAGAAGTAGTAAGTAGACAAAGAAGAAGATAGGCTGCTAATGCTGCTTGCCAGTTAGCAAAAAGTGTGTGAATGGTTTTGCCATAGACATAATTTATCTATGGTTTTGGCAAGCACGTAAATACTGTCTCTCCTCTTCTTCTGTGTGACAAGCGAGTGTCAGAAGCGTAAAGTGCCGCAGCACCACCTTGTGTACCGGGAGCGCATCTACTGACTGTGCACGTTCACTCGGCGCAACGCCAGTGGAAATCGCTTGGGTGTGAACACTCAAGACCCGCCGAAAAACGTCACGAAAAACGCTGGCGATAAGCGCGTGCGATATTCGTCCCGGTGTGTACAGGCCTTAACGCAGGTATGATGCCATTGATAGGGGACGCATTGGACGCAGTCCGTATCCTGTTTGAAATCGCTTATTTCTCTAGATTTCAACATTCTTGGAAACATTTGGGATAATGTAAGTACACAAGTGACCAAAATATATAACATTGTTCTAGTGGTTTTGGATATTTTAATCCAAATTCGTACATGTTGTGCCTTTAATTTGAACAGATCAATGCCCTGATGTCGGAGCATATTAGCATATTTAATTCAAATTTACCAATCTCAACACTGAACCAATTCGCGATTCCAGCTTAACTTCAGTTAATCGTGAACCCCCATGTATGAGGTTTCCTTGCATTATGGTTAGATTACGACACAAGCAAGCAACGACAAATGTTGCACGTTGCACAATCAAGTGTTTCATACGAATGCGACATAAAATTGACATTGCTGTATGCGAAAAGAGCAGAGGAGTAAAATGCTACACCCAATCAACATCAGAAGTGCATAAATGTATCACTGAGATGAATGCTGATGTAGTGATGACGCAAAAATGGTGATGAAGATTGATAGCAGGCCCAGAGAGTCCTATTGAAAGTGATTGCTGAAACTAAATCGAAACGAAAGAAGAAATCCGCGAGAAGAGGACTCCATGTCTCATTAGTGACAAAGGAAGTATAAACTCACGTCTGTTGCCGCAATGCTCAATGAACATTCGGAATGATAGGCTGACATGGACTTTGTGATGTTTGTACGTATTGTAATAAAATAAAGAAGCAAACAGTGTATAGTCTCTTCCTTTACTCTTTCTTTCTTTTCTCCTTCTCTCCTCTACTGCCATCTAGTGGCTACACAATACTTCTGCAGACACAACATTTCCCCTTTCTTTGAAGCATTTATATCGGGGTATTGTACAAGAACATTACAACATAATACTGTAATTTATTCTAAACACCAAAATATAAACAAGTACTATTAGTAAAACCATTGGTGTATTACTCCTGAGGACTTCAAAGAACATTTTCTTTAATGAGTGTCTTAATAACATTTAAACTTGACCAAGTAAACAACTCAAAACAACATCTGTTGAATTATGGCTATTTCAGCACCATTACATCTATTTATTTACATTTACATTTACATTTACATTTATGCATTTGGCAGACGCTTTTATCCAAAGCGACTTACATTGCACTTATTACAGGGACAATCCCCCTGGAGCAACGTGGAGTAAAGTGCCTTGCTCAAGGACAAACTGGTGGTGACCGCTGGGATAGAACCAGCAACCTTCTGCATATCGGTTAAGTGGTTTAACCCCTTTGTGTACAGAGATCGCCGACGGCCCCGCGTTTGATAGTGTTTACATTGATCGCTAGTTTACAATATCATTTTGTCAAGTAATAAGGTCAACCAGTGCATTGTTTGAAAGATAAGAGACTGCAGATTCGTATCTGTATAAGTATTATACAATCAAGATAACTTTGCAACGTTTTTTTGTCATTCTGTATGAATCTAAACAATGTGATATGACAACAAAGAGAGGGGGGTCCCTTACCTTTTTGTGCTTTGGAAATGTAATGTTTGGCAGAATAATGGTGACTTCGACCTTTTTTCCATGGGAAGAGTCCAGTGTACGATGTCCATAGTAAATATTTGTCCAAAAACAAGCAAACTGGTAAAAAAAGCTATAGAACTTCTGTTGTTTACTTCCTGAAGTTTACTAATCACGAGGACGCTGTCCTGTTTATTTGATGAACTGTACGCATGAAGCGCATTATTCAATGAAATATAACGTATCAATGTATTTAGTAGAGTGTCTGGAACTGAATGAGAACCGCCCAGAAGATATCTGATGAAAACTAGCCACGCAATTTTAGAAAAGATTGAAAGATGACAGTCACTTTTGGTGACGCATGATTATCCACATGCAAATGTGTTTGGTAAAAAAAAAAAAAAACAGCAATGGGAAAGTCTTGTGTTGTCATCTAACATGTAGTCTATGCAATAACGAATACGCCGATGTGTTGATTAGCATAAATCTCGCGAGTATCACATTGTATTTTTGTTTGCGTAACCATTTGCATCCTGGAAAATTACTCACGCACGCCCCTCGTGACGCATAGAGGTTCCCTTGCTACACTTGCTCACTAGCGCTCGCTCTGTCAGCATTCGCCTGCAATGGATCCACGTCGAAGACAGAAGTTATTTTCTCCTGCTGCTGCATTGGAAGAACTTTTGCGAAGCAGTGATGAAGAAAATGTGTAATAATCAGAAGAGAGTGCTGTATCCAGCGTCGACTCTGAAGAAGAGGAAATGTTTTTGGAAGGTCTCGATCCTGTTTTAGATCGGTAAGTGTCTACATTTAGTATGTTTTTGTTGCTTTGTTTTGTAGTTTTGTGTTTCTACACTATTACGGCTTATTAGTACATTCAAGTACCGCAAAATTCCTTTTTTATTCAAGTTCTGAGTTAGAAGCTAGTGATGTAAGTTGTAACAATGTATCGTGGATAGTGAAAATCTGTATTGTGTATATTTCACCCAAAATAAAAATGACAGTGTGAGGAAAAAGTTAAATTTCACAGTGTTTTAGTGTCAGTACTACATTCAATTACTATAAAATGTTGAATATAATGTATAATAATGCAATGGGGGAATATTTGTGGGACCTGATAATGACAAATGTCTTATGTTGCCACTAAAAAGTGACCAGCAATATTTTAAATATATCTAGTCAGTGAGTGGGTGAGAGTGTAAGCATATTTGTCTAAAATAATTCAGTCTTTTCGGCTATTATCACCAGAATAGTTTTTACTATGTTGTCACCATTGTCCTGTGCGTTTGGTTATCAGCACCAGGTCCAAGCCTATTCATATCCACCCCAATGTAATACAAATTTAGCATTTCGGTATATTTTTTGTTATCCTTTTTACAATATGCCTTGGAGTATCGCAATAATATTGTATTGTGAGTTCAGTATTGTGCTATTTATCGAAATGTGACATGGGAGTATTGGTAAACCTCTAGAAGAAACCCTGTACAACGTACTTGAGCATATAACTTTATGTATGTACAGTTGTGTATGTAGAAAGCAGGACAAAGTTCAGACCAAATGTGTCAGAGGAAAAAATGCAATAATATGTGCTATTTTCTGTGCAAGATAATCTGTTATGTTGGGTTTATTTCTAATCCTTTTTGTGTAATTCAACAGTGAGGAAACTTCAGATGATGACTGGGTACCAGAGGCCTCTGGAAAACAGACAAAACGTCCCTGCCTGGCTGCAACATCTCTCGCTGCCTCCAGAAGTTCCAGGGGAGGAGGAAAGAAAGGAAGACAGAGACAGCGCAGTACTTTGTGGTAAGCAAATAATGTGAAGCAAGAAATGTTTCTTGAGAGAAGAAACTGTTTTGGGGTATGATTATTGTCTGATTACAGTCTGAGTCATTAGCTGGTAGTGTAAATGTTTCAATAAGGGAAACAACAGAGTGGGTATGGAGGTCGATCACTGTATGTGAAAGATCCTTTGAATTTGAATAGAAAATTTGTAAGCTTGTGTAAATGTGCCATCAGGGCAACAATAGAGTGGGTATGTAGGTAGATCACTGTATGTGAATGATTCTTTGAATTTGAATAGAAAATCAGTAAGTTGATGTAAATGTTCCATCAGGGCAACAATAGAGTGTGTATGGGAGTAAATTGCTGTAGTTTTTTCTATGTGTAAGATAAACAGTTGTGTTGGGTTTATTTCTAATCCTTTTTGTGTAATTCAACAGTGATGAAACTTCAGATGATGACTGGGTACCAGAGGCCTCTGGACAACCGACAAAACGTCCCTGCCTGGCTGCAACATCTCTCGCTGCCTCCAGAAGTTCCAGGGGAGGAGGAAAGAAAGGAAGACCGAGACAAACTCAGTACTTTGTAAATAGTCCTTTTTTTGGGGGGGGGTTATCACTGTGTTGAATAACTAAGGAACAGATGTTTGTTGCTGTATACAATATATACATAAATAAAACTTTTTATTTGCTAAATAATGTATGTCATTATTCTAAACCTTTAAATTAATGGAAGTGAACAAAGACTTTGTTAAACGTCTTATACGTTACCAAGTGTCACTTTGGTGTCCTTTTGGAGCTCTTTCAAAAAAATATTATTTTACAAAAAAATATGCACATACATGCATTTTTATAAACATTTAGGGGTGAAAAATATACCAGAGAAAGTATATAAATTGAGCTTTGTCATGTTGTAATGAGAAAATAGATTGAAAGGATCAAACTAACTGGTTATACCTCATGGTAAAAGGTGGTTACCAAGTGTCCCTTTGGAGTCTCCAAGTGGCCTTTTTGGAAAGGTGCCTAGACATACTCAGAACTAAATGCTTGTAAAAAAGTCATTTTGGCTTGTATCAACTTCAAATTTGAAACGTACATTTAAAAGACATGTGGCTTTAGTTTACTTGTGTTTCCAGATCCATATATATTTCTGCCTTATGTATTTTTCTTGTTCATAAACCGTTATAATTTTTTTTTTCAATTGTCCATTGTGTTTGAGCTTATTTATCTCTCTACTAGTAATTTCTAGAGTAATTTTGAGTCTTTCATGGTAAACTGTCAAGTGTCAGCTTTCAAATAATACCTTTGATTTGTGTGTAGTCAGAAGGACTCATTAGCAGCAACAATTTTATTTTGGGTATGTCATTTTGCACTCCTTTGCCAAAAGTGGGGGTGACTGGTAAGGGGTTAACCCACTGGACCACCACCTCTCCACCTATTTCCCTAACACAAAGTCCTTCAACCAAGCTGGTTGTTTAGGAACTCTCACACTTCTTCTGTTACTCAATTGCTGTTCTTTTACATGAACCTGATGTGACACCGACTTTATGGCGGCTTAAGAATGTCGACCAAATAGACTACGCCACCCCCACTTTTACGGGATAGGGGACCCTAATAATGATATTTTCTAAACACAGGTGGTTCAATTAAATGAACTAGAAGCCAGAGTATAAAAGGTTGATTTTATTAAAATGACACAATCCTTCTCCACAGGTACTATTGAGATACCCTGGTTAACAGCAAATGTTGTTTCAAACAAAAACAAAATATATATATATATATATAACAAACCAATACAGCAAAAAGAGAAAATAATCAAAAACACAGCAATTCCAAAAAAAAAAAAAAAAAAAAACTCAACAAAAAGGAAACAAACAAACCCTGCTCACCACAATTTAGGATTGAACTATCAAATAAATCTCTAGTGCTCAAAGCAAGATAGACAGTGCCGGCCCTAGCCTCTTTGCCGCCCTAGGCAAGATTTTTTTTGGCGCCCCCTCATATTGCGATTTATATCACCAAGTATTTAGCCAAAATAATAATAATAAAAAATTATAACACTTGTATAGCACTTTTCTAGATACCCAAAGTCGCTTTATGAGAAAACATGAGCCTAAATTATTTTGCCATTGACGTTTTCATTTATTTTGTAAAAAAGGGTTTCAAACTCACATAGTGTACTTAAATAGTGTAAATAAAAGTGCAACACTTTTGGTAAAAAAATAAAAAAACCAATACAATTCTTCAATAGCCTAAATAAGACAACTAACTAAACAATTCACAAATTAAACTTAAATAGCTGCAGTTTGCAAAGTTTAGTGCACCCAGTAACTTTGTCTTAGCTTCAAAAAATATTTATTTAAAGTGCCCCCTAGTGGTGGTTTGTGCCATCAGGTAATAATAATTTACTTGTTTTGTAAAACAAGAGTTAAAAATTAGTTTAAATATTCAAAATGCAATCTTTTTTGAACACTGAACCAAATGCAAATCTAAATCACTAAATAACAAAATTATAATTTACCTTAAACAAAAGAAAAAGAAAATAAAGGCAATACACCAGGAAAAATTTCAAATGTAACTTAAATAATAGCAGTTTGCATATAACTATTTAATAAAAAATAAATAAATAACTTTAAAGTGGTGCTTTATAAAACAACATTTACCAAAAGAGCCAAACTACAACATCACTTCTTCAGGGTTCTCGAAGGTTTACTCTCCTGGCCTTTTTGCCAGCAAAGTCATCGATGACATCATCATATGACAACTGATTTGAAACCACATGGTTGATGCTGATAATGCTAAGTCCACTAAAACGTTCGTTGCATCATTGTGGTTCTCAAGTATGTTTTAATAAGTTTGAGCTTAGAAAAGCTTCTCTCAGTTGAAGCTACAGTTACCGGGAGACTGGCTGAGATTCTAAGGGCAACCCACATGTTGGGGTCTGTAAAGTTATCTGTTTAACCGTTCAACTTTAACGTGTTAGTGCACGCGCACAATTAATTAATTCAGTGTTTTCTTCACACAGTCTTACCAGATAATTTATGAGGTTGTTTTGACATGTCGCCACTTCGCCCCTCGCTGTTAGCACACGCACACATCCAGCACAAGCCATTATTAAACAGAAAGTAAACAAATCGGCACATGGAGTCTGGGTTTGTTCATGTTACTTCACAGTGCATTAACTAATGTTAACAAGATTTTAATAATGCATTAGTAAATATTGAAATTAACATAAACAAAGTTAAATAAATGCTTTAGAAGTGCAGTTCATTATTAGTTCATGTTAACTAATGTAGTTAACTAATGTTAACTAATGAACCTTATTGTAAATTGTTACCGGATTTTTAATAATACAAATTATTAATACTAATTCGAAGTTTAGTTTGCTAAAGATATCAGCAGTTTGGTTATGTTTGTAACTTTTTTTTTATCCCTTGGCCTCTTTGGCGCCCCCTTGCGAGATTGCGCCCTTGGCATTTGCCTATACTGCCTATAAAATGGGCCGGCTCTGAAGATAGACTTGGGCTGGCGTTAAGTGAGTGATATTACATTAAAAAAAAGCTATAATAGATATGACACTCAATTGAAATAAAGTAAATCAAAGTGAAATCCCAAACTGGATAATAAAACCACATTGGAGAAAACAAACCAATCCAAAACAAATGAAACCAAAATATCCAAACCATTCATAAAAAACAACAACAATGAAACACAGCCAAACATAGAAATAAAACCTCCCTTACAGTGGTACACCAGTAAATAAAACAATAAGACTTTACAAAAAAATGAATACCAAAAAACAATGAATTATAATGACAAACACCCAAACCAAAATAACACAAACTAATCAAATAAACCTCAAATATATTAGTGGGGAAAGAAAACGGTGGCTGCTAAACCGACGGGAAGGATTTTAAGACCTGTAATTAAAACCATTTCCCATTTTTATTACACAAAAAAACACATTATACACTTACTTATAAAACGTATAAAATACTCACATACCTCTTTAACAGTACACTATGGTTCACTTTGTTGACTGAGACATTACAGTCTCACTGAAAGGCAGAATATTATTATAGATTATACCTGCAAACTTAATCATAGAAAGATAAAAAATAAGGTCCAATGGATAAATGTCGATATTTTGAATTTGATGAAAGAACGGGATCAAGCCCTAAAAGTTTCGCTTAGAAGCAAATTGAGCCATGATAGATACCGATTTAATATGTTAAGAAATTGTGTGGTAAAGAAATTAAGAAAAGCCAAAGCTGACTTCTTCCTGACTATAATAGAAAAAGCAAGTGGCAATCCAAGAATGATCTGGAATCAGTTAAAAATATTAACAGGACAACATAATGTAGATAGGAAAATTCTTGAACTTAAAATACAAGAAAAGATAATTAACAATCCAGTTGAAGTAGCAGAAGAATTAAATCATCACTTTATTGATTCTGTAGCAACTATTGTCCGTAGTTTTTCGCCTGAATACATAAATGTGTGTCCAGTTAATACAATGGAGCCTGCTTTTAGTATAAGGCCTGTTACTGAATTAGATGTTATAAAATTGATTAGATCTCTTAAACCTTCCAGAGCAAAAGATAAATATGGTATCGATGTAGTCATGCTTAAAGAGTCTAGTATGACATTAATTAAACCTATTACTAGAATTATTAACCTTTCAATTACCCAGGGTAAATTTCCAAGTGTTTGGAAGCCAGCCATTGTTGTCCCAATTTTTAAAAGCGGTGATCCATTCTCTATTGTTAATTATAGACCAATCAGTATTCTACCCACTGTTTCTAAGGTTATGGAGAAATTGGTTGCTGAGCAGATTACTCGTTATTTGAATGATAGTACTTTTACTTTGAATCCAATGCAGTTTGGCTTTAGAAAAAAGTACTCAACTGAGACAGCAAATTGTTACTTTATAGACAATATTAAAACTCTTTTAGATAAAGGTGGTGTAGTAGGAGCTGTGTTCCTTGATCTGAAGAAAGCATTTGATACAGCTAATCATAGAATTCTCATATCAAAGTTATCAAGTTTTAATTTTTCCTTGCATACACTCCGTTGGATAGAATCTTACCTGTCAGATCGTTCTCAGTGTGTGCGAGTACAAAATTATCAATCAACTGATTTAGTTGTGTCTACTGGCGTCCCTCAGGGATCCATTCTGGGTCCTCTGATTTTTGCTTTATATATAAATGATCTATTTTCTATATGTTCTGGTACTAATATACAAATGTTCGCAGATGATACTGTTATTTATTTACATGGTAATACTTTGTCACACGTTTCTAATGACCTTACAATTTCTATGGCAAATGTATCAGCATGGTTAAAGGAAAATTGTTTACAACTGAATGTGTCTCAAACAGTATTGGAAATGAGCCAGATGTTTTTGTGTCTGGGGTGAGGTTGCAGGTAGTTTCGCAATATAAATACCTTGGAGTATTGATTGATTCTAAACTTACATTTAAAACTCAGGTAAAAAAGGTCTGCAAGCAGGTTAAATGCAATTTTTATAATTTTAAGCTCACTAGAGATTGTATGTCACTAGAGGCTGCTAAGATGTTTATGCATTCTATGGTTATTACTCATATTATTTATTGTTTAACAACCTGGTCTCAGGCAAGTTCAGTGACTCTAAAACCATTAGAGGCTTTATATAAACGTACACTCAAAGTTCTAGATAGGAAGTCTGTATATTTTCATCATT
This sequence comes from Gobio occitaniae, assembly GCA_033150135.1. NCBI lineage: Eukaryota > Metazoa > Chordata > Actinopteri > Cypriniformes > Gobionidae > Gobio > Gobio occitaniae. The sequence goes on along the minus strand of JARQWZ010001467.1, from coordinate 304,567 downwards.
GTACAATATTGAAAAAATATAATTTGCTGAGTTGGGAAAATATGATTAAATATGCCAATGTGTGCTTGATGTATAAAATTATCTATGGTTTAACTTCTCCCCCTCTCAGCCAATTAGTTACCATCAGAACAACTGCTTATCGCTCCACAAGAGGTGCGTTAAGAGGAGATTGCATTATACCACTCCGGCGGAGTAATTTTAGTCAGTCTGCTTTCTCTGTTAAAGCTGCACAGCAATGGAACGCTATTCCAGCAACTATAAGAGCATTAGATACATATCAATTATTTAGAGTTCATGTGAAGAAATGGTTTATTAATAATCAGGTCTGTCAACATTGAATTTATATCTGCTTGCTGTACATTTATTGTTTCTTATTTTATATTAAGATGGTTTTTATGTAGTGTGTTATGTATTTTACCTGTATTTGTATTTTTTAGGATGACTTGTAATATTCTGTCCAGGGACTACAGATGAAAAATAGCCTTTAGGCTAATTCTGGTGCATTTACAGAAATGTTTTATTAATGTGCATTGTCCCTGTTAACTAAACAATCAAATAAATAAAAAATAAAAGTGGGTTGCAACGCAGTCGATTCTGTCCGAACCTCCGTGCACACGGTTACTCTCAACTCAATGTATACACACACAGGTGATCATTAGGTAGCCGAAGCCAACGTAGTGTTGCACCCATTTAGCGCGTTCAGATCAACAGGTCATCAGCGCAAAGTAATCCTAGAACAACACGTTGGTGTACATATTATACTAACATGTTTCCTATTAGATACAACTCCTTGGTTATAAAGGACACTACTAATCACATTGAATTGTTGCAAGCATCAGAATATACACATACACGAGTGATCATTAGGTAGCCGAAGCCAACGCAGAGTTGCATGCACACAGCGTTATCAGATCAACAGTTCATCAGCACGGGAATAATCCTAGAACACGTAGATGGGCAAATTATACTAACATGTCTCTCATTAGATTCAACTCCTATGGATAAAAGTACACATCTACCCACACCAAATCATCAAGGACAGCAGTCAAACGCAAGCCGTTTCTCCAAAGTGCCAGTACCGGAGAGAAAGACCACACACACACACACACTCATTCGAGTGGAGACGAGAACAAACGTAGTTTCACGGGCCCGCAAGACTTTAACCTCGCCGGCGCCATCACGTCACCTGCCCCCTTAAAGGTATAGCGTACTCATTCCAGTTACACTGAGGCTGTAAGCTTGGTTTCACTTCTGGTGTTTTTCTCAAACTTCCATTTCTTTCCATCCTCCAGCAAGAACGGATTTGGACCAACTCTCCTTCTCACCAAACATGGAGCAGTGTACCTTGTTGAGCCTTTGTGAACATGCTCTGGTTTCTTAATACGTACCCACTCCTTTTCCTTGAATTTGGGTACCTTAGCTCCTCTCTTTTTGTCAGTCTAGTCTTTACATTTCTGCTGTTTACGTGTCACAGTGTCTTTGATCTCTGAATAGGTCTTCACTTCCGTGCGGGCAGGCAGTACATTAAATTTTTTGTGCATCTTGCGAACCACGCAGGAGTTCGAAAGGTGTAGCCCCCGTAGTAGCATGTGGTGTTGCTCGGTAATTATGCAAAAACTGCATCACAGCCAACTTCCATGGCTTCTTTTCTTGGATTGCAGATTGGTGTGGCAGTAGGCGTACACCCTGCCTATTACCACTCGGCTGGACGGTGGTTTAACTTTAGTCTCAAGGGCTATAAATATATTTGGTGCGTTTTACCTGGGAGGGCATTATGTGTGACGTTATGTCATTGTCTTTCCAGTGTGGTGTGCAAGGGGGCGAGAGGTAAGCGCTGCAGGTTAGCGACGCTGTTGCAAGCCATTTCTGTTGCACCGTATGATATGGTCTCCTTTGTTGTAGTGGACTGAGGAATTAAACTGCATACCCTCTGTGACGCTTGTTGTTGTGCGATCTTCCGGTGAAGCGGATGAGGTTTGTGGTGATTTAGACTGGCGGCTTCAGGTATGTTTTCCCCTGGTACGTTAAATGTTTTGGTCCATTCGCAAGCCCGCTTGGTGAGTCCCTTCTCGTTGCCTTGCTGTTTCAGGTGTTCCATAGGCCTGATTAAGGTTATGGTGGACTGTTTTCTTTGTCGTTTTTGCTGTTGACTGGATGAGCGATGTGGCTGTTCAGTTCAACACGATCTGCTGGGCGCCTACAACCATCCATTTAAGTTTTGTGACTGCTGTACCGGAGACGTGAGTGCACTATTTTGTGCACTGTTTTACCGATCGGCTGTTCAGCCTAATGACTAACGTTACCGAGACATCATTTGAATGACACCACTAACTGTTTTGCTTCCTACAACTGTGTGAATCTACTTTATTGCTGTTTAATATTATCACCCAGCATATAGTGAGCGATATTGTATTTGATTTGCCTCTGGATGCTCATTCTTAGTCATCACTGTTCACTATATTTTTGTTTACATTTTTCTTTATTTGTTTATAGGTCTGTATGTGATTTTTTTTTTTTTTTTTTTTTGGTATGCTTACGTTCACTTTGTTTACTATATTTGTATGTTTGGTTGTTTTTTTTTTGCTTTAGTGTGGCCTCCCTGGCCCCTGGTATGAAGTGCATTTTGGCCTGCCCTGTCCTGATACTGTCAAGGTATTTGTTGGCCTAAATGCTCTCATAAATGTATCCTGAATTTCAGGCTGGTGTGCGTAGTACAGAGCCATATTGTGACGTTACTGGCCGGTGCGTATCCCTCTACTCATGAGACTGTGTGTACTATTTTGTTCCTGCTTTTCTGACATGAAAAGTATACGCTTTTGGGCCTAATTGTTTTTCTTGTATTCTTTTTTTGTCTATTCTTTTTCTTGATTTTCGTGGAGGGTTGTTCCCTCTTTGTGTATATTATTGTTTGCCTATTAGTTTATTGTGGTGTATGTCTTACGTGTGTGTGTTCTTTATTATAGAATTGGGACAGCAAGGAGACAGTGTAGCGGCCCTCATCTTGGTGGTGGAGTACTGTGGAGTGTTTGCTGTGCCACACAGAGGTGTCAGGTTGTGTGTGTGTGTGTTTGTGGCAAGTGCACGTGTGTTTTTCTCTTTAGGAGAGTAGTGAAGTTCCTTGGGGTGCGTGATCCTGACTACCGATCCCAATTCTTACAGGAAGAACGTGTCCAATGTTCATTTCACTCCTTCAAACTGATGACTGTTGCATCTATCGTGTTTGATTGACCTTTTTATCAAAATTTCCAGTTAATAAAGCTGATTTTACTATTTTGTATACTCCACCTATGTCTCATCGACTCCGACCAATACGAATCTGTGAGCCTTGTGTGCTTGTTCGGTTTGGGCGATTCCCTGGTATTAAGCCCCCGGGGTGGCATAGTCGGTCTTTAAACAAAAAATCTGGTGCTTCAACACCACGATTATCAATTTATTTATTTTGTATCTGTTGCACTCCGCTCGTATGCCACAATTGGATGCATTGTTTCAACACCCTATTAAATCGTTCCACTGCCCCGTTGGCCTGTGGATAATATACACTGGAGTACACATGATGAATGTTGCGCTCCATCAGAAAATCAGCAAAAGCAGCAGATGTTAGTTGTGGACCATTGTCAGACACTAAGCAGTGTGGATTTCCTTCTCTACTAAAGATGGGATCCAGAAAGTTTGTGATGACATCTGTTGTCACTTGCAATGCAAAAACTACATCTGGCCACTTACTATAGTAGCCAACCAGTGTTATGGCGTAGCGGCAATCCCACTTAGCAGACTCAAATGGTCCCACAATATCGATGGCTACCTTTTCCCATGGACCATTAGGTAGTTCCACAGGTATGAGAGGTGCAGGCTTGGCTTGGCTGTTTTGTCATTCAGCTGACATGTCAAACATGTGGCAATCAGAGTCTCTACACTTCTGCCCATTTTCGGCCACCAGTAGAGCTTGCGCAGTCTGTTTTGTCCGTACAATTCCTTGGTGTCCTTCATGAGCTAAATTCACCAGTCTTGTAGGCAGTGATAATGGGACTACTAGGCAGTGATCACCCCGCATAATCAACGGACCTTCCACGGAAAGCTCATGTCTGATGTGAAAGTAATGTTGGGTACACACCAAAAGATTTTTTTTACATTTTATAAGATTTTCAAAATGTGATATACCACAAACATGAGGACAAATAATCCTAGAATTAACCATTTTGCTCCTATAGTGTGTGGTGTGCCATGATGTGATGTTGTGAACTTCTTTTGTTTCTTGAAGTAGAGACCAGGAGAACTTGGATAGGTTTTTCAGCAGGATTCTATATTGAGAAAAACGTGCTGTCTTTCCGCTGAGGTCATCAAGTCTAACTAAAGGAGTTGTACATTGTAATTTACCTACATTTCAGGGGGAGGGATTATACAGCAGGGGAGGAGACACTCTGAAAAATACAATGCAAATGTTGTATAGGTAAAAGGACACCCCCTACATAACTGTGTCACCTGTCCAGATTCAATCAGCATAACAGTGTCATTCAAATGCATAGATGCTAATCCAATCACTCAAGGGCTCCAAGAGCCATTAAAGACAAATAGTGCTCATTTTACTTACAATGAAGAGAAACAGGAACTGGCCTGGAAGATTTGCATAGCAGACTAATTCATCTGATATCATCATTTTTACCTTAAATACTAAATGCAATGTACTTTCTTAAATTTGTAATCCCACAGTGACAAAGACAGCACACCACACAAACAGATTTTCAACCAGAGTCCCGACTGTAAACATAGGAAATCTCGCAAAATCCCGCAAGACTTCAGAATAAGCATGGCGGTGATTGGCACAAATATGGATTTCGATCTTGATTCAGTATAAATTCATATAGCCTACTGTACATATAAAGAAAGTTTGCATTTTTAGAACTATTTTAAACTTTTCTTGGGTTAAAATATATTTGCTTGCATTCATTAATATTCACTTGTGTTTGCTTATATAAGTATCATTAAAAATATTAGGATGTAAGTTATTAACGTTTTAAAATTTCACATTTAAAGAAATCTAGTGTTTGATCATAAATAAGTATTTAAATGCAAAACCTAAAAATAAGTAAGCAGTTATGATCTGCAATACTTTGAGCAACCAGACTAGATACATGTATATGTATTAAAGAGCCATTCAGGCACCTGGTGGGTAATGGCATTACAAATAAAAAACATTATTTTTCCAGCCACAAAATGACTCTAATTTGCCTCTTTGCATTGGAATTCTCTATTTTAACCTTAATTACTACACTAATTGTAATATAAATAATACAAAAATATTTTAAGTTGTCATTAATTGACCATAATTATTGCACAAATAGTAGGCCTATTTAGTACCAAAAGATATCCTCAAAATATTCAATAAATATTATTAAACTAAAATATAGAACTTTTAGGTAACACTTTATTTTGATGGTCCCTTTTGAACATTATGTTGACTATAAGTAAATTTGCAACTACATGTCAAATAACTCTCATTAGATTATCAGTAGACTGGCTGCTTACTGTCTGCTAACTCTTTATTGTGATGGTACTCCAACAGACATTCTACTGACTATAAGTAACTTTGCAACTACATGTCAACTTATTCTAACCCTAACCCTACCAGTCTACTAATACTCTACTAACACTCTAATGAGAATTAGTAGACCTGTAGGTGCAATGTTATTTATAGTCAACAGAATGTGTTAAAGGGACCATCAAAATAAAGTGAAACCCATTTATTTAATTGAAAAATAATGTAAAAAGGTGTATGGTCACATTTGATCACCAATGAGTATGAGTGTGACCAATTAGTAAGGAATACCTGAGGGCTAAATACAAGAAAAACATTAACATTAATGTAACAATGTTGCGTATATCATCACTCTCTTGTGTATTCAAATGTATCAGCGCTGCTTTGTGTGGAACTATTGAGCGCTCTGTGAACCATGTACGTGACCGCGCGCGCCGCCGGGAGATGAGAGCATGTCGCAACTCTGTTTTTCCACGCCTCTGGCTTTAACTGTTATGCCAAAACGCTATTTATTGTTTGAATTTCGTATTCAATTTTAAAAGCTTAGACTTTCAAGTTTCATATCAAAAGCAGGTTTGCGAGAAAGAGAGAGAGACGCATGAGTGACAGAGAGATGGAGGGAGAGCAGGGAAAGGAAATTAATGAATACGCTGCATGTTTTAAATAGCGTTAAAAAGTTAATGAATTACAACGCGCAATATGTGGTGTTGATTCTGTGGCGCACCGCCACAAATTAGTCTGTGTGGGAAACACTGATGTTACAGAGTGAGCTAGAGGTAAGTAATGGTAAAGTCACACAGCTATGTTTTTTTTAATAATTGTTGTTCTCATGTGTCTCTTGGAAAATAAATATTAGTCTCTTTGAAATTGCCTTATTAAATAAACTTTAAATAATTGTTTTTATAGTCGGAGTTTCTTACATTTCATGACTATTTCATCTCTCAGCGTGCTTTCGGATTGGATATTATTTCGTTTCACGTGAGTGTGCGCGCGTTTGTCCTCGGGGTTCCCCCCACACATCAGGATTTCTGATCGTAAATATTCAACATGTTAAATATTTACGATTCGCGATCAGGACGCTCCGACGTTCTTCCGAGCAGGTTCGGACACTCTTAACACATTTCACACCACAGGAAAATCTGATAAAATAATCTTTAGAACCATCAAGATAATCGGGACATAGCTAGGATTGTCAGAAGGGGGGAAATCGGCCCAAAATCAGCCTGATTATCTTTTGGTGTGTGCCCAGCATAGTTCTTGTGTCACTGACTTCTTGTTTTTAGGCCAGCCATTCACAATCTGTGCGCGGAGTTGTGCTAGCTGAAGGCAGTTTTCTGATGCAGAAGAGAATTCAGAGACTGACATGGCAAGTAAGTGAGAAACAGTGGCAACCATTTCTGGTTCATCTGTTGAGTCACTGGTCTCAGGTAAGGGAAGCCGAGATAGGCAGTCTGCTGTTGTGTTGTACCTCCCAGGGCGGAATGCCACATCATAGGAATAGCATAACAGACGGGCTGACCACCTGATCGCCAGCTCTCCCTGTTCTTTTGGATGTAAGAAACGTTGTAAGGGCTTGGTGATCGGTGCGCAGAACGAAATGTCTACCCCAGAATACGTTCTCAATTTTTCAATGCTCCACACACAAGCCACAGTCCACAATCCACAGTCGAGTACTTTCATTCGGCTTGCGAAAGAGTTCGAGAGGCAAATGCCACTATGTGCTCGGTACCATCAGTGCGCAGTTGAGAAAGAACTCCCCCCCACACCGTAATAATACGCTGTTTGTTAATTGGCCAGAGGAGAACTGGCACGCCGACTGAGCCTGGTTTCTCCCAAGGTTTATTTTTCTCCATTAGGTCACCTAATGGGGTTTTGGTTTCCTTGCCACTGTTGCCTCTGGCTTGGCGTGCTCAGTTGGGGACACTACATTTTTCAACTAAACATCGAAATACATCTAAATAATAAACTAAATTAACCATTTAAACTAAATTACTGATCAAATTATTGATCTAAAGCCCACACTGTCACTGTATGATACTTGAAATTTTTCCAGAATGGCTATACATCTGAATAAAATTATGCTGCATTATTTTCCTGTTTAACACTGTAAAGCTGCTTTGAAACAATCTACATTGTTAAAAGCGCTATATAAATAAAGTTGACTTGACTTGACTTGACTTAATCAGAAGCATCAGTACTCACATAAGTTGGCAGTCCGGGATCAAACAGAGCTAGAATGGGGCTCTTTGATAAGAGTGTCTTCAACTCAAGTCAACTTTATTTATATAGCGCTTTTAACAATGTAGATTGTTTCAAAGCAGCTTTACAGTGTTAAACAGGAAAATAATGCAGCATAATTTTATTCAGCTGTATAGCCATTCTGGAAGAAAAAAAAACGCTGATGTCATCAGTTAATTTCAATTATCATACAGTGACAGTGTGGGCTTTAGATCAATAATTCGATCAGTAATTTAGTTTAAATGGTTAATTTAGTTTATTATTTAGATTTATTTCGATGCTTTTAGTGTCCCCAACTGAGCACACCAAGCCAGAGGCAACAGTGGCAAGGAAACCAAAACCCCATTAGGTGACCTAATGGAGAAAAATAAACCTTGGGAGAAACCAGGCTCAGTCGGGGTGCCAGTTCTCCTCTGGCCAATTAACAAAGAGCGTATTATTATTATTATTCTGGCAGTTTTACAGCTCGGAGGTCATAATAGATCAGAATATTCGAGGGACCGGGGGCAACATGCTGGAGACGGGTTTATTGAGGATGATGTTGATTAAATAATTATTAATGTGCAATATTCAAATGATCGGAGACAACACGCTGGAGACGGGTTTATTGAGGATGACATATCGATTTAAGTATTATTTAATTGTAATATTCGAACAATCTGAACCAACACGCCAGAGACGGGTTTATTGAGATGCCGTGTCGATGAGGCAGTTGCAAGGGGAGTCTAATCACGGTCTCTGCAGACACTTCGGGGTCCTGTGTCATCTGCTATCTGTTATCTGCCTGATCGATTGCTCCTGTCTGCCTGCTGTGTCTGTTGCTCTGTAGCTCAAGTCTGTAGCTCTGTAGAGCCTTGCTTACGTTTGAATCTTTATTTTGATATTTCCTCTTTCTTCTACTGCTAAATATAACTTACTCATCACCATACATTGTTTAAAAATTGCCTGTCACGTTAAATTTGACATCGCTAGCTTTTAATCTAAATCACCATCACACGTTAGCATTTTGCTAGCCTGTTAGCTTGTTATCTCTGCACCCGGGTCTCCCTTTTTCTGAGTTCATAACTTGGATTAGTAAATTGTGTCCAGCAAACGATTGTGGTAAGTGGTAAATTGGATTAATCAACAAACACGGTAAGTCATGTCTTCTCCTGTCATTATCACCTGCACTGCATGTCGCATGTTTAGTGTAGGCTTCTCCGCTGGCGAACAGGGCTTCACATGTAATAAATGTAAGGAGATAGTTAGGCTGACGGAGAAGATTTCAGAATTAGAAACACGCATCCATACTTTATCTGAGAGTAGTGAGGATGTAACAGTTTTAGACACTGATTTGGATGCGAATAGCTTAGTGAACTCTGTACATTCTTCGGTTCCGGCTGCAGGGCCCTCGCAGCAGGGAAACTGGGTAACAGTGAGGCAGCATAGTGCCAGACCAAAGAACCGCTTTTCTGTTCCGGTTAGAACATCAAACAGGTTCTCCCCTCTCAGTGAAGCACCCACTGAGTGTCCTGTTGAAAGTGCCCTAGTCATTGGCGATTCTATTACAAGGAACGTGAAGATAGAGACACCAGCCACCATAGTCACTTGTTTACCGGGAGCCAGAGCACCTGACATCAAAGCAAATTTAAAAGTGCTGGCTAAAGCTAATCGTAAATTCTCTAAGATTATTATTCACGTCGGCACTAATGATGTTCGACTTCGCCAGTCGGAGATCACCAAAATTAACATTAAAGAGGTGTGTGAACTCGCTAGTACGATGTCTGAGGCTGTTTTTTGTTCTGGAACGCTCCCTGTAAAAAGGAGTGATGAGATAGTTAGCAGACTATCATCACTCAATGGCTGGTTGTCTAAGTGGTGTCTGCAAAATAACATAGGGTTCATAGACAATTGGAAAAGTTTTTGGGGCAGACCTGCCCTGTTGAAGAAGGATGGCATCCATCCCTCTTGGGGTGGTGCCGCTCTTCTCTCTAGTAATTTGGCTCATAGTCTTAGAGCTAAACCTTGACTCACTAGGGCCCAGGTCAGGAAGCAGACAAACTGGCTAAACCGACCGTCTGCTAGCTGTCTCACGTTACCGGAGTCAGATAAATCCCAGCACATAGAGACTCTTTCACCTAGATATTATCATATAGAGACTGTGTCTGTTCCCTGAATTAGTAAATACAAAAAAACATCAAAACCTTTCAACAGTAAAAATTTAATTGACGTCCAATAAATAAACAAAAGATATAATACAGATGAACAATTGATAAAGCTTGGGTTGCTGAATATTAGATCCCTTTCCCCAAAAGCGCTTATTGTTAATGATATTATTACAGATAATAATCTAGATGTGCTCTGTTTGACAGAAACCTGGCAAAACCAGACGACTACATTACCTTAAATGAGTCCACCCCCCAAGATTATTGTTATAAACATGAGCCGCGTCTGAAAGGTAAAGGGGGAGGGGTTGCTGTAATTTATAATAATATCTTCAGTATTACTCAGAAGTCTAGTTTCAAATATAATTCCTTCGAAGTTTTGGTGCTTTATGTAACGCTATGTAGTGTACATGATAAAACCCGTTCAACATTTGTGTTAGCTACTGTATAAAGGCCACCAGGGCATAATACAGACTTTATCAAAGAATTTGCTGATTTTCTTTGAGTTAGTACTGGCCGTAGATAAAGTACTAATTGTTGGTGATTTTAATATCCATGTAGACAACGGAAAAGACGTATTGGGATTAGCATTTAAAGACACTAAACTCTATTGGAGTTAGGCAACACGTGTCAGGAGCCACTCATCGCCATAATCATACTTTAGACCTAATATTGTCACATGGAATAAATGTTGATACCGTTGAAATTCTGCAGCAGAGCGATGACATCTCAGATCATTACCTAGTATCATGTATACTTAATTTAGCTAAGGTTGAAAAGCCGCCCCCTCGCTTCAAAAATGGCAGGACAATCACTGCCGCTACTAAAGATTGCTTTTTAAATAATCTTCCTCATCAGTATCATCTGCTCAGCATCCCAGATAGTATAGAAGAACTCGATGTTGCAACAGAAACTATCGACTCTCTCTTTTCCAGTACTTTAGACACAGTTGCTCCTCTGCGCTTAAAGAAGATTAAAGAAAATAGTCCAACACCGTGGTACAACGAGCACACCCGGGCCCTTAAAACAGCAGCCAGAAAAATGGAGCGCAACTGGAAGAAAACAAAATTAGAGGTATTTCGTAATTCGTGGAAAGAGCACATGATCACATACAGAAAGGCCGTAAAAACTGCTAGATCTGCTTATTTCTCGACTCTCTTGGAAGAAAACAAACACAACCCAAGGTATTTATTCGATACAGTGGCTAAATTAACCAAAAATAAAGCTTCAACTTCTGATGATTGTAAACAGCACAGCAGTAATGACTTTATGAACTTCTTCACATGTAAGATTGATAATATTAGGAACAATTTTTTTAACCATGCAGCCGTCTACTACAGTATCACATCAGACAGAGCATTGTAGTGTCACTGAGGAAAAATTACACTCATTTACTGCTAAAGGAGAAGAAGAATTGGCTAAACTCGTTAAATCATCAAAATCGACAACATGTATGCTCGACCCTATACCAACTAGGCTATTAAAAGAGATGCTACCAGAGGTCATAGATCCTCTTCTTAATATCATTAATTCATCTTTGTCATTAGGATATGTACCGACAACTTTTAAGTTGGCTATTATTAAACCACTTATTAAAAAACCGCAACTTGATCCTACAGATTTAGTCAATTATAGACCAATCTCAAATCTACCCTTTCTGTCAAAAATACTTGAAAAGGCAGTGTCTTCACAATTATGTTCCTTTTTAGAAAGAAATGGTATCTGTGAGGATTTCCAGTCAGGATTTAGACCGTATCATAGCACTGAGACTGCTCTCATCAGAGTTACAAATTATTTACTCTTATCATCCGATCGTGGCTGTATCTCTCTATTAGTGTTACTCGATCTTAGCGCTGCATTTGATACTATCGACCACAACATTCTTTTGAATAGACTCGAAAATTATGTAGGTATTAGTGGAATTGCATTATCATGGTTTAAATCATACCTATGCGACCGTTATCAGTTTGTAGTAGTAAATGAAGATATGTCACACTGATCGCAAGTTCAGTATGGAGTACCACAAGGCTCAGTGCTAGGACCGCTACTCTTCACCCTGTACATGCTACCACTGGGAGATATCATTAGGAAGCATGGCGTTAGTTTTCATTGTTATGCTGACGATACTCAGCTCTATATTTCTTCACGCCCTGAAGAAACTTACCAATTCACAAGATTAACGGAATGCATAGCTGATATAAAACATTGGATGACCGGTAATTTCCTGCAGCTCAATTCAGAAAAAAATGAATTTTTAATTATTGGACAAAAAAGCTCCACAAGTAGTAGCCTAGAATACTGTCTAACACTTGATGGCTGTTCTGTCAAGTCCTCGTCGTCAGTGAGGAACCTGGGTGTGCTCTTTGATACCAATCTTTCGTTTGAAAGCCACGTCTCTAGCATCTGTAAATATGCTTTCTACCATCTTAAAAATATATCTAAATTACGGCACATGCTCTCAATGCAAAATGCTGAACAGTTAGTTCATGCGTTCATGACCTCAAGGCTAGATTATTGTAATGCTCTACTGGGTGGTTGCCCTGCTCGAATAATAAATAAACTCCAGCTGGTCCAAAACGCAGCAGCTCGAGTTCTTACTAGAACCAGGAAGTATGACCATATTAGCCCAGTTCTGTCAACACTGCACTGGCTGCCTATTAAACATCGCATACATTATAAAATCTTACTTATTACTTACAAAGCACTAAATGGTTTAGCTCCCCAATACTTGAGCGAAATCTTAACATATTATACTCCATCACGTCTACTGCGGTCTCAAAATTCTGGCCAGTTGATAATACCGAGAATTTCCAAATCAACTGCAGGCGGTCGATCCTTTTCCTATTTAGCTCCAAAACTCTGGAACAGGTCTTCTTAACATTGTTCGGGAAGCAGACACACTCTGTCAGTTTAAATCTAGACTAAAAACACATCTCTTTACTGTGGCATACACATAAAACACTTTTTCAATGAAATGATTGTTAGGCTGCATTAACTAGGTCAGCCGGAACCGGGAACACTTCCCATAACACCTGATGTACTCGTTACATCATCAGAAGAATGGCATCTACGCTAATGATAGTCTCTGTTTTATCCCGAGGTTTACTGCAGTCAGCCGGATCCGGGCCGTATCCAGTTCAGATGGTGGACCTGCGCCCAGAGAAGACCAACACAGGACCCTGAAGTGTCTGCAGAGACCGTGATTAGACTCCCCCTGCAACTGCCTCATCGACACGGCATCTCAATAAACCCGTCTCCGGCGTGTTGACTGAGATTGTTCGAATATTACAATTAAATAATACTTAAATCGATATGTCATCCTCAATAAACCCGTCTCCGGCGTGTTGCCTTCGATCATTCGAATATTGCACTTTAATAATTATTTAATCAACATCATCCTCAATAAACCCGTCTCCAGCATGTTGCCCCCGGTCCCTCGAATATTCTGATCTATTATGACCTCTGAGCTGTAAAGCTGCCAGAATAATAATAATAATCATACGCTGTTTGTTAATTGGCCAGAGGAGAACTGGCACCCCGACTGAGCCTGGTTTCTCCCAAGGTTTATTTTTCTCCATTAGGTCACCTGATGGGGTTTTGGTTTCCTTGCCACTGTTGCCTCTGGCTTGGCGTGCTCAGTTGGGGACACTAAATTTTTCAAATAAACATTGAAATAAATCTAAATAATAAACTAAATTAACCATTTAAACTAAATTACTGATCAAATTATCGATCTAAAGCCCACACTGTCGCTGTGTGATGGTTGAGATGGGCTGATGACATCAGCGTTTTTTCCGGAGTGGCTATGCGGCTGAATAAAATTATGCTGCATTATTTTCCTGTTTAACACTGTAAAGCTGCTTTGAAACAATCTACTTTGTGAAAAGCGCTATATAAATAAAGTTGACTTGACTTGACTTGACTGTGTTGGTCTTCTCTGGGCGCAGGTCCACCATCTGAACTGGATATGGCCCGAATCCAGCTGACTGCAGTAAACCTCGGGATAAAACAGAGAGACTATCATTAGCGTAGATGCCATTCTTCTGATGATGTAACGAGTACATGAGGTGTTATGGGAAGTGTTCCCGGTTCCGGCTGACCTAGTTAATGCAGCCTAACAATCATTTCATTGAAAAAGTGTTTTATGTGTATGCCACAGTAAAGAGATGTGTTTTTAGTCTAGACTTAAACTGACAGAGTGTGTCTGCTTCCCGAACAATGTTAGGAAGACTGTTCCAGAGTTTTGGAGCTAAGTAGGAAAAGGATCGACCACCTGCAGTTGATTTGGATATTCTCGGTATTATCAACTGGCCAGAATTTTGAGACCGCAGTAGACGTGATGGAGTATAATATGTTAAGAGCTCGCTCAAGTATTGGGGAGCTAAACCATTTAGTGCTTTGTAAGTAATAAGTAAGATTTTATAATGTATGCGATGTTTAATAGGCAGCCAGTGCAGTGTTGACAGAACTGGGCTAATATGGTCATACTTCCTGGTTCTAGTAAGAACTCGAGCTGCTGCGTTTTGGACCAGCTGGAGTTTATTTATTAAGCGAGCAGGGCAACCACCCAGTAGAGCATTACAATAATCTAGCCTTGAGGTCATGAACGCATGAACTAACTGTTCAGCATTTTGCATTGAGAGCATGTGCCGTAATTTAGATATATTTTTAAGATGGTAGAAAGCAGTTTTACAGATGCTAGAAACGTGGCTTTCAAACGAAAGATTGGTATCAAAGAGCACACCCAGGTTCCTCAATGACGACGAGGACTTGACAGAACAGCCATCAAGTGTTAGACAGTATTCTAGGTTACTACTTGTGGGTTTTTTTTGTCCAATAATTAAAAATTCATTTTTTTCTGAATTGAGTTGCAGGAAATTACCGGTCATCCAATGTTTTATATCAGCTATGCATTCGTTAATCTTGTGAATTGGTAAGTTTCTTCAGGGCGTGAAGAAATATAGAGCTGAGTATCGTCAGCATAACAATGAAAACTAACGCCATGCTTCCTAATGATATCTCCCAGTGGTAGCATGTACAGGGTGAAGAGTAGCGGTCCTAGCACTGAGCCTTGTGGTACTCCATACTGAACTTGCGATCAGTGTGACATATCTTCATTTACTACTACAAACTGATAACGGTCGCATAGGTATGATTTAAACCATGATAATGCAATTCCCACTAATACCTACATAATTTTCGAGTCTATTCAAAAGAATGTTGTGGTCGATCGTATCAAATGCAGCGCTAAGATCGAGTAACACTAATAGAGAGATACAGCCACGATCGGATGATAAGAGTAAATCATTTGTAACTCTGACGAGAGCAGTCTCAGTACTATGATACGGTCTAAATCCTGACTGGAAATCCTCACAGATACCATTTCTTTCTAAAAAGGAGCATAATTGTGAAGACACTGCCTTTTCAAGTATTTTTGAAAGAAAGGGTAGATTTGAGATTGGTCTATAATTGACTAAATCTGTAGGATCAAGTTGCGGTTTTTTAATAAGTGGTTTAATAATAGCCAACTTAAAAGTTGTCGGTACATATCCTAATGACAAAGATGAATTAATGATATTAAGAAGAGGATCTATGACCTCTGGTAGCATCTCTTTTAATAGCCTAGTCGGTATAGGGTCGAGCATACATGTTGTCGATTTTGATGATTTAACGAGTTTAGCCAATTCTTCTTCTCCTATAGCAGTGAATGAGTGTAATTTTTCCTCAGTGACACTACAGTGCTCTGTCTGATGTGATACTGTAGTAGACGGCTGCATGGTTAAAAAAATTTTCCTAATATTATCAATCTTACATGTGAAGAAGTTCATAAAGTCATTACTGCTGTGCTGTTTACAATCATCAGAAGTTGAAGCTTTATTTTTGGTTAATTTAGCCACTGTATCGAATAAATACCTTGGGTTGTGTTTGTTTTCTTCCAAGAGAGTCGAGAAATAAGCAGATCTAGCAGTTTTTACGGCCTTTCTGTATGTGATCATGTGCTCTTTCCACGAATTACGAAATACCTCTAATTTTGTTTTCTTCCAGCTGCGCTCCATTTTTCTGGCTGCTGTTTTAAGGGCCCGGGTGTGCTCGTTGTACCACGGTGTTGGACTATTTTCTTTAATCTTCTTTAAGCGCAGAGGAGCAACTGTGTCTAAAGTACTGGAAAAGAGAGAGTCAATAGTTTCTGTTGCAACATCGAGTTCTTCTATACTATCTGGGATGCTGAGCAGATGATACTGATGAGGGAGATTATTTAAAAAGCAATCTTTAGTAGCGGCAGTGATTGTCCTGCCATTTTTGAAGCGAGGGGGCGGCTTTGCAACCTTAGCTAAATTAAGTATACATGATACTAAGTAATGATCTGAGATGTCATCGCTCTGCTGCAGAATTTCAACGGTATCAACATTTATTCCATGTGACAATATTAGGTCTAAAGTATGATTATGGCGATGAGTGGCTCCTGACACGTGTTGCCTAACTCCAATAGAGTTTAGTGTGTCTTTAAATGCTAATCCCAATACGTCTTTTCCGTTGTCTACATGGATATTAAAATCACCAACAATTAGTACTTTATCTACGGCCAGTACTAACTCAAAGAAAATCAGCAAATTCTTTGATAAAGTCTGTATTATGCCCTGGTGGCCTGTATACAGTAGCTAACACAAATGTTGAACGGGTTTTATCATGTACACAACATAGCATTACATAAAGCACCAAAACTTCGAAGGAATTATATTTGAAACTAGACTTCTGAGTAATACTGAAGATATTATTATAAATTACAGCAACCCCTCCCCCTTTACCTTTCAGACGCGGCTCATGTTTATAAAAATAATCTTGGGGGGTGGACTCATTTAAGGTAATGTAGTCGTCAGGTTTTAGCCAGGTTTCTGTCAAACAGAGCACATCTAGATTATTATCTGCAATAATATCATTAACAATAAGCGCTTTTGGGGAAAGGGATCTAATATTCAGCAACCCAAGCTTTATCAATTGTTCATCTGTATTATATCTTTTGTTTATTTGTTGGACGTCAATTAAATTTTTACTGTTGAATGGTTTTGATGTTTTTTTGTAATTACTAATTCGGGGAACAGACACAGTCTATATGATAATATCTAGGTGAAAGAGTCTCTATGTGCTGGGATTTATCTGACTCCCGTAACGTGAGACAGCTAGCAGACGGTCGGTTTAGCCAGTTTGTCTGCTTCCTGACCTGGGCCCTAGTGAGTCAAGGTTTAGCTCTAAGACTATGTGCCAAATTACTAGAGAGAAGAGCGGCACCACCCCAAGAGGGATGGATGCCATCCTTCTTCAACAGGTCAGGTCTGCCCCAAAAACTTTTCCAATTGTCTATGAACCCTATGTTATTTTGCAGACACCACTTAGACAACCAGCCATTGAGTGATGATAGTCTGCTAACTATCTCATCACTCCTTTTTACAGGGAGCGGTCCAGAACAAAAAACAGCCTCTGACATCGTACTAGCGAGTTCACACACCTCTTTAATGTTAATTTTGGTGATCTCCGACTGGCGAAGTCGAACATCATTAGTGCCGACGTGAATAATAATCTTAGAGAATTTACGATTAGCTTTAGCCAGCACTTTTAAATTTGCTTTGATGTCAGGTGCTCTGGCTCCCGGTAAACAAGTGACTATGGTGGCTGGTGTCTCTATCTTCACGTTCCGTGTAATAGAATCGCCAATGACTAGGGTACTTTCAACAGGATACTCAGTGGGTGCTTCACTGAGAGGGGAGAACCTGTTTGATGTTCTAACTGGAACGGAAAAGCGGTTCTTTGGTCTGGCACTATGCTGCCTCACTGTTACCCAGTTTCCCTGCTGCGGGGGCCCTGCAGCCGGAACCGAAGAATGTACAGAATTCACTAAGCTATTCGCATCCAAATCAGTGTCTAAAACTGTTACATCCTCACTACTCTCAGATAAAGTATGGATGCGTGTTTCTAATTCTGAAATCTTCTCCGTCAGCCTAACTATCTCCTTACATTTATTACATGTGAAGCCCTGTTCGCCAGCGGAGAAGCCTACACTAAACATGCGACATGCAGTGCAGGTGATAATGACAGGAGAAGACATGACTTACCGTGTTTGTTGATAAATCCAACTTACCACTTACCACAATCGTTTGCTGGACACAATTTACTAATCCAAGTTATGAACTCAGAAAAAGGGAGACCCGGGTGCAGAGATAACAAGCTAACAGGCTAGCGAAATGCTAACTTGTGATGGTGATTTAGATTAAAAGCTAGCGATGTCAAATTTAACGTGATAGGCAATTTTTAAACAATGTATGGTGATGAGTAAGTTATATTTAGCAGTAGAAGACAGAGGAAATATCAAAATAAAGATTCAAACGTAAGCAAGGCTCTACAGAGCTACAGACTTGAGCTACAGAGCAACAGACACAGCAGGCAGACAGGAGCAATCGAGCAATCAAGAAAAAAGCCAGACTAGAGTGGAGCGATCTCAGATTGAAAACCGCTCACACTCACACACAAACAGCTTCCAACTTCTTCAGTGACGAAACTTTGTTCAGCTTTATCAGTCCAGAGAAAGTTTGTGTCAGTGGAGGTTCTCAAAACTTCTCACAGGGGTTCAACCACTGTTGCATAATCTGGTATAAATTTACTATACTAAAGCTTGGTGCACAAACTCTGCTATTGTTGGGAGTCATTGTTCAGCTAACCTGGAGTTTCTCATGGTTAAATGTAGACCGTTTTATCTACCGCGGGAGTTCACTTCCACCATTATAACTGCAGCCTATATTCCCCCGGATGCTGATGCCAAGCTTGCTATGAAAGAACTTCATGCAGCCATCAGTAAACAACAGACTGATCACCCGGAAGCTGCGTTTATTGTTGCAGGTGACTTTAATCATTCAAACCTAAAGTCAGTGCTACCCAAGTTTAACCAGCATGTTTCCTGCCACACCAGAGGAAACAAAACCTTAGACCATGTTTACACAAACATGGCGGGAGCTTACGTTGCAACACCCCTCCCCCACCTGGGACAGTCAGATCACCTCTCTTTGTTTCTATCACCCAAATATTCACCCCTCATCAACCGTGTGAAGCCATCAGTAAAGACCATCAAGGTGTGGCCTGCGGGGGCAGACTCCACACTCCAGGAAAGGTTTCTAAACACAGACTGGAGTATGTTTGCTTCTCAAGCCACCAGTGGCGCTCACACGGACATTGACTCATTCACTTCCTCTGTATTGGATCATATCAATACCACCATCGACAGTGTTACAACCCAGAAACAGATCACCACATACCCTAATCAGAAGCCTTGGATGAACAGGGAAGTTCGACTCCTGCTGAAGTCACGCAATACTGCCTTCAGATCAGGAGATGCACAAGCCTACAGTACATCCAGAGCTAACCTGAAGAGGGGCATCAAAAAGGCCAAGCACTGCTACAAGCTAAAGATAGAGGGTCACTTTTCCAACTCTGACCCTCGACGCATGTGGCAGGGCATTCAGGCCATCAGTGACTAAAAACCCCCCCACTCAACCCCCGCAGCCACTGATGTCAACTTCCTGAACGAGCTAAATTACTTTTATGCTCGTTTTGAAAGAGACAACAGAGAAACTGCCACCAAGCTCAAACCCTCAGCTGACCACCCACCAATCACACTCTCCTCCACAGATGTCTGCAAGTCACTGAGCCGGATCAGCGCGCACAAGGCTGCTGGACCAGACAACATCCCTGGACGTGTGCTCAGGGCATGTGCGGAGCAGTTCGCTGGGGTTTTTACAGACATTTTCAACCTGTCTCTTGCCCAAGCAGCTGTACCGACATGCTTTAAACGCACTTCCATTGTGCCAGTGCCGAAAAGCTCTAGCCCGAGGTGCCCTAATGACTACCGCCCTGTAGCACTCACACCCATCGTTATGAAGTGCTTTGAGCGGCTGGTCCTGGAGCACCTAAAAGACTCTCTACCATCCACATTGGACTCACACCAGTTTGCCTATCGTAGCAATAGGAGCACAGAGGATGCCGTTTCCATGGCACTCCACTCTGTGCTCACTCACCTGGACAATAAAAACACTTACGCACGTATGCTGTTTGTTGACTTCAGCTCAGCATTCAACACTGTCATCCCATCCAAGTTAATTGCCAAACTTGGAGACCTGGGCATCAACACTTCAATGTGTAACTGGATTTTGGACTTCCTAACTGACAGACCCCAGAATGTTCGATCAGGATCCACCTGCTCCACGTCCATCACACTCAACACTGGCGTACCACAGGGCTGTGTGCTAAGTCCGTTTCTCTACTCCCTCTTCACCTCCGACTGCAAGCCTGTGTATGGATCTAATTCCATCGTCAAGTTTGCGGACGACACTACGGTGATTGGGCTCATCAGCAACAACGATGAGACTGCCTACAGGGAAGAGATCCAGCACCTGGCCACATGGTGCGCTGATAATAACCTGCTCCTCAACACCACCAAAACGAAGGAGCTCATCGTGGACTTCAGGAAAGAGTCAAGAGGCACACACAACACCATCCACATCAATGGAATGGCTGTTGAGCGTGTCTCCAGTTTCAAGTTCCTGGGGACCCACATCTCGGCGGACATGTCGTGGACGACCAACACCTCCAGCCTGGTCAAGAAGGCTCACCAGCGCCTCTTCTTCCTGAGGACACTGAGGAAGAATCAGCTCTCCTCGGCTATCCTGGTGAACTTCTATCGCTGCGCAATAGAAAGCATCCTGACCAACTGTGTCGCAGTATGGTATGGGAGCTGCTCTGTTGCGGAGCGCAAGGCACTGCAGCGGGTGGTGAAAACTGCCCAGCGCATCACAGGGACTCCACTACCTGCCATCGAGCACATCCAGAGGAAACGCTGTCTGCATCGAGCTCGCAGCATCCTCAAGGACTCCTCTCACCCAGCCCACAGACTGTTTTCTCTCCTGCCCTCCGGCAGGCGTTTCAGGATCCTCCGGACCAGGACCAGCAGACTTAAGAACAGTTTTTTCCCCAGAGCTGTCTCTTTATTGAACTGAAAACCCCGTTGATCCACTTCCCTCATAAACTGCTAACTCTGCTACCTCACATCCGCCTTCACTTTGTTATTTGCACTACCGACTGTTTATCACAGTAACAACTGTTTACATATGCATCTTGCACTGCCATATCTTAACTGGATTATGCTCATTTGCACTGCCGACTGTATTTATAGTACCAATGTTTACATTTGCATTTTGCACCGTACTTCTAACTGTAATATGCAACCACTTTCCACTGCACTTTACACTTTTTTTTTTTTTTTTTTTTTTCGGATAGCTTCTGTCCATAATTTATTGCACTACCCTAATCCACTGCTATATTCCTCATATTAGCCTAACATATTATTGTATACCTCTATCTGTAAAATTCTGTTTATAGTAATAGCCATCTGTATATTATATTCATAGTACATATTCACCTGTAAATTCTGTTTATAGTAATAGCCATCTGTATATTTATTCACTGTACATACTCACCTGTAAATTCAGTTCTGTTTATAGTAAGACAACTCTCTATTTATACATATTTATATATATTCAGTACATATCCATGTCCTGCACTTACGCATCCATTGTATATCCTGCACTTGCTGCTATTGCACTTCTGGTTAGACCTAAACTGCATTTCGTTGCCTTGTACTTGTACTTGTGTAATGACAATAAAGTTGAATCTAATCTAATCTAATCTAATCTATACCAAGATGTGAGGCCCAAGAATGAGCGCAGTGAGGCAGAATCATGGGGCGCATGCGCGTGCACAACAGCAGCTACGTTATCGGGGTCTGGATGCAATCCCTCTTTAGAAATTGTGTGCCCCAAAAATGTAAGTGTTTGCAGCTTAAATTTACATTTCTGCATATTTAGTTTCAGACCTGCCTTGTTCAGACAGTGAAGTACAGCATTTAAGCGAGTGTCATGGATGTCCTCTGTTGCTCCATAAACGATTAGGTCATCCAGGTAGGCTTGAACACCTGACAATCCATGCAGTATAGTCATCATCATTTTCTGGAAAGCAGGCGAGGCTGAAGCCAGTCCGTATGGGACACGTTTATAACGAAACAGGCCGTCCGGGGTAATAAATGCTGTTAAGTCTCGACTTTCCACGTGCAATGGAACCTGGTGGTATGCTGAGGCTAGGTCTATGGTTGAGAATACTCTCGCCCCACGCAATTCAGCCAACAGTTCCTCTATATGGGGCAAGGGGTGACTATCTATCACTATAGCATTATTGGGCTCCCTTAAATCAACGCACATGCAAATTCCACCTCCTTTTTTCTGTGTCACTACAATTGGGGAGACCCATGGAGATGTCATGCTCCAACAGATTTTTCAGTTAATCTGAAACAGCTTGCTTAACTGACAATGGCAGTCTTCTCAATTTTTGCTGAACAGGAATGAAGCCCTCTTTCACTTTCACTTTGTGTATGAATTCATATCGTATGCACTGGAAGTATTTCAGGATTCTCATTCGTAATCACAGTATCGCCTTCAATACGGCAGTGAAGAGCTTTCAGCAGATCCATTCCCAGCAAAGGTGAGCCTGACTTTACTATGTAGAATGTGCCCACCGCTGTATTACCATCATGGAAGTAGGGATGGGCGATATCTTATCGTTTGCGATATACCGGTAAAAATTCTCCCCACGATAAGAATTTGTCTTCCCGCGATAATAACGATAAAGCCTAGTTGATGGTGCCACCGCTGGCCGTCTCTTGATGCCCTAAGCGTTATTACTTTTTGATGGCCGCGGTGGCTGCGTTCGTCACTCTGTATAGCTGAACGGGGGTTGGAGAGAGATTTGTCTTGTGGTGCCCCCCCCCCCCTAAGCGCTGCGCAATGGGAGCGGCGGCACTGAATCCGCATCTCACGTGCAGAGCGAAAACAACTATGGCGGAAGCTGCGGAAGAGTTCAAAGCTAAACGAGGGGCTACCCGAGGGTAATCTGAACCTGTACATACAGATGTATTTCAGTCGCTGAGCACTTGGACTGAGCGCTTAAGAGATTCGCTCTGTCTCAATCGATCGGTAAAGCATACTATTTCAGTTCAACTCAATGAATGCGCAGTGTATTTGACGCACATTTAACACTAGTGTGAGGCGCGCGACTGAGAGCGCTCAGTGTTTCACACACACTCAAAGAGAGAGCGAGAGAGTCTTACACAACACAGAATTGACGTGCTACATGTAAACAATATCTTTTGTTGTATTTTCCTGTAAAATAATGGCGTTTATTTGGAATTATTCAGCCTTTCATGAACAGGAAGAAACGAATGCACAAACGGGAATCTCATTGGCTGGCGAGCACCTATTACTGTGTTTTGATTTCAGCAAATCAGTTTGAATGAGCGCTGACAACGTGATTAATATTCATGAACCCAGAAGCTCATTATTCCTTAGTGCAGTTTATTTTTATTAGTAGAAGAATTTGTGGTATTATCTTATCAACTCAAATTACTGAAGTTCTATCATTAAATCATTATTTTCAACTTTTTTGTTATCTGAAGACATTTTTGGGATAATTACTTTTGCTGTTTCTGCTATTTTTACCACTGTTTGCACCATGAGTGTATGAATAAATACAGAATCAGTTTACATGTAAAACTTGTCATTGATTTGAATGATTATTGTTTGTATTGTGTGATGTTTTTTAGCACAGTTGCACTATTTAAACATTACCTGCACTTTTACAGAAGACAATTATATCTGCAACTTGTCCATTTCTGAAAAGGCTGGTGTGGAATTTTACATTAAAAAAAAAAAATTAATTAAATAAATAAATAAATAAATATATATATATTTTATTTTTTTTATTTTTATTATTATTTTTAATGTATTATAGGAGCCTATTTGATGACAGGTACGGTTTACTTTAGATCATTGTTTGTTTTTCTGAGTCTCTCAAGAATGCTTGCAGCTTTCACTTGTATCCAAAAACATGGGGAATGATACTACATTTATCGTCATTGATATCGTTATCGCAATAAATACTAGAAAATATCGGGATAAATTTTTAAGTCCATATCGCCCATCCCTACATGGAAGACGTTCTTAGAGAAACAACCCAGCACTGGAATAGTCTCTTTGGAATAGGAAACTAATTTTACTTTCGCTGGATTGAGGGTGCATGAAGCAAAATGTTTACGGTAGATGCTCTCGGGTATTATGGATACTGATGAGCCTGTGTCCACAATTAACTCCACTGGCTGACAATGTCCGTCATTGGTTTTAATTTGCACTGAGCAGAGGATTTTGTCTGTCACAGTCTTAGGGTCATTCATGTAAAATACAGTGAGCTCTGGTATCTCAATCTCACGTACCTGTTTCTGTGATGAGCGCCAAACTTTGGCAAAGTGCCCAATTTTTCCACATGAATTGCATACTGCTTTGATTGCTGGACATGAAGGTTTGTTAGCCAGATGGTTGTTGGATTCGCAACGGTAACAAGAACGCGTTAGCGACTGGTCGCTCTGACGAAGAGGAAGGTGTTACATTTCTGTCCTGTTGTTTTACAATCCGGTGACTTTCTATGGCTCGTACTTGTGAAGTGTCTGAAAGAATCTCTGAGTTCTTTAATGCAGTCTCCATTTGCGCCATTATCGAAACAGCTTTATTCAGAGTGAGGTCCGGTTCTAACAAAAGTCTATCCCGAACGCGTGAATTAGCTGCTCGCTCCATGAGCTGATCACGTAGCATTTGTTCTTCCATGTCTCCGAAATCACATGCAGCCGAAAGTTCCCGCAAAGCAGCAAGGAACTGGTTAACAGTTTCATCAGTCCGCTGTGTTGTTGTCTGAATTTGTGTCTCTCTGCGACAATATTAACTGCAGGAACGAAATATTGTGCCCGTGTCTGGCAAGTTATAAAACAGTCTTTGTCCTTCTGTGCCTAAAGCATGTAGCAGAACAGCTCGCTTTCTTTCCTCCGGCCATGCGTCGCCAGTAGCATCGATCACGAGTAGGTCATTTTCAAACATTTTTTAGCCAGACTGAAAAAGTAAGTGAAGGCTCAAAGGCAATCAACATCCTCGTCGCCAAATGTGATGTTTGTACGTATTGTAATAAAATAAAGAAGCAAACACAGACATGAGTGTATTGTCTCTTCCTTTACTCTTTCTTTCTTTTCTCCTTCTCTCCTATACTGCCATCTAGTGGCTACACAATACTTCTGCAGACACAACAGACTTAACCCTTTAGGCGCCAGAGGTTTTTTCCTAAAACGTTCAATTTTGACATCTTAATTTCAAAAGGCTATATCTTAAAAGTGATAAAAGATAGAGACTTTCTGTAAATTAGAGAAATATTAAGGATGACCCAAAGTTTATGTAGGGATTACATTTTCCCATCTTCCCATGACGTCATATGGTGGTGGCCATCGTGGATTATAGAATTTTTCATGAAAAGTCACATGTTTAAATGATAAAATGCAGCACTTCTTTGCCCCCAAAATGTCCCTCACCTTCTGTATGCTATATTGCATAATACTGAATGCTCAGGTAAATAGTAAATAGTAAACAAACTGTGTAAATCATTACTAATAAATGGTAGAAACAAACCGAATGTATGTAGCGGTTGGCCTTTTGCTGTAGAGATTTTCCATTTATTACATACAGTAGGCACTCTGATTCCATATATGGGGCACATGTATATTATTCATATGACACACAAACACAAGTAGACAAGACCTGTTTAGTTCAAAAGCTCACTCGCCACGGCAAGGCCGAGATCGTGAGTGAGATGACGAGACGAGACGAAAAAAAAACTCGGCGCGCGTGCGTCCGCCGAGTGTGCACAGTTCGGACTACTGTCATTGTCATTGCGACTCCCCACCCTGCCTCCACGATGCCCCCTAACTGTCCTATGAATACTTCGACCTCGTCTAACATACCTAGTGGCATTAGACAAAGTCTCCACCACAATACTGTCGCCGCGATTGCGGAGAGGCACACGGTCAGAAGACAAAGCTTCATGGCTTGCGCGGTAAAAAATCTCCCGCCTCGTTCCCCACAACACTAACACGCCTGCTAACTTCGTGATGAACACTCCGAACCCCGGGAAACATTGTTTCCACCACTGACATTGGGCAAAGGACCATCTACATTGGGCAAAGGATTCACCGTTTGTGCTTGGTGTAGGGCTATACTTTCACTTTCAGAATCATCGTCATCTTCTGAAGGCAGATATTCCCCTTCAGAATCAGGGTCCGCAAATAGAAGACCCAACACTTAATTGCGGGTAAGCTTTATTGATGCCATTAGAAAATAATAATACAGTTTTTCTCAATTGCTACAACACTAAACCCTATTGTTTGAACCAAATACTCAGTTGCCTGAACCCACTGATTGAATCAATCACTCTTTTGGCAAAACCATAAGCACTTTTCACCTGTTTAGACACAACTTGTCAACACATTTTCATTGTGATGCACCTGTGCTGCAGAATGGTGAGCACAAGTGACAAAAGTCAAACACAATGAAAGCACAGGTGTCACCAGTTGAACACAACAACTCAAAATTGATCACACTTGTGACTAATGATGTGAGGGAACATATAAGCCAGTTCAGAGAGCACTGGTTTGTGAGGTCTTACAATGGATAGAAATCTGAGAGGAAGAGTCCGTGTGAGAGGTGGTCGAGGTGGTCAGCAAAGACAAAGAACAGTAATATCTGATGAAATCAGAGCTACTGTGATTGACCATGTTCTTGTCCATGGTATGAGCATGAGGGAGGCTGGACAAAGGGTACAACCAAACCTTAGTAGATTCACTGTGTCCACCATAATCCGAAGATTTAGAGAAGAGAACATGTAATAACTTTTTTTTTTTTTTACAGTTTTTCTCAATTGCTAAAACACTAAACCCTATTGTCTGAACCAAATGCTCAGTTGCCTGAACCCACTGATTGAATCAATCACTCTTTTGGCAAAACCATAAGCACTTTTCACCTGTTTAGACACAACTTGCCAACACATTTTCATTGTGATGCACCCGTGCTGTATAACGGTGAGCACAGGTGACAAAAGTCAAACACAATTAAAGCACAGATGTCACTACTTGAACACAACAACTCAAAATTGATCACACTTGTGGCTAATGATGTGAGGGAACATATAAGCCAGTTCAGAGAGCACTGGTTTGTGAGGTCTTACAATGGATAGAAATCTGAGAGGAAGAGTCCGTGTGAGAGGTGGTCGAGGTGGTCAGCAAAGACAAAGAACAGTAATATCTGTTGAAATCAGAGCTACTGTGATTGACCATGTTCTTGTCCATGGTATGAGCATGAGGGAGGCTGGACAAAGAGTACAACCTGACATCAGTAGATTCACTGTGTCCACCATAATCCGAAGATTTAGAGAAGAGAACAGGTAATTACCTTTTTTTGACATTATAGTACAGTATGTAAATGTTGACAGCAATTACTGTATGACATACTATATCCTGTACCACAGTATACTGTAAGTAAATATGTTTCTGTACATCACTGTACCAATATACTGTAGTATTGTAATGGAGGGTTGGTCTAACTGTTTGTAGGCCTAGTATTCCATGTATATTTTTTACATGGCTTACTGTACACAAGTGGCAAACGCATAAAATTTCTGTTTTGTCTTTTTGTACAAGTGCTAAATGCACAGTTTTTTTTTTTTTTTTTGCAACATGCATTAAGCCTACAGTGAACAATAAACATGTATTTCTCCAGCTTCATGTCCTGAGCATTGTGTTTTCTATTTTTCTACGTAGTGTTTAGTGACTGTTCAGTAGTGTTTTTAATTTTGATTGACTCGGGGCACGATTTGACAACATAGTTCAGTTTTGAGCACAGATTGAACTGTTTTGAGGAGAAAGTTTGGTTTTGCAAGAAGAGTCTGAGGTTTTGTGAATGTAGCTTGAAAATTGGGTTATGTGTTCACAGTTTAGAGAAAAGCAGAGCAGCTTTCAAGAAATGTGTCTTAGCAATCGAGAAAAACTGTAATTATAGCCTAGTATGTAAATGCTGACAGCAATTACTGTAAGACATACTATATACTGTATCACAGTATACTGTAAGTAAATATATGTTCCAGTACACCACTGTACCAATGTACTGTAGTATTGTAATGGAGGGTTGGTCTAACTGTTTGTAGGCCTAGTATTCCATGTATATTTTTTGTAACTCCATGTTCTCTTTTTGTAGAATTGAAAGACTGCCACATGGGGGTGGCAGGACAGGTATGTTCTCCCCACACCAAGAGACCCTAATTGTTGATATGGTCCGTGAGAACAATGGCATTAAACTGTGTGAAATTCAGCAGAAGATCATTGAGGACCATGTACATTTTGAGGGTATAAACAGTGTCAGCCTCTCTACTGTTGACCGTGTCCTCAAGCGCAACAGACTGCGCATGAAACCGCTATACAGAGTGCCTTTTGACCGCAACTCAAACAGAGTAAAGGAGCAAAGATTCCAGTATGTACAGGTTGGCATACATTCAATGTTGATTACTGTAGTGGCCTAAATCACTTTCCGTATCACTTACAGAACTATATCTATTTCTACAGAGGGTTTTTGAACTGGATGCAATGGAAAGACCCCATGAATACATCTATATGGATGAAGCTGGGTTTAATCTCACCAAAAGGAGAAGGAGAGGCCGTAATGTGATTGGCCATCGGGCCATTGTTGGTGTTCCTGGCCAGCGTGGTGGCAATGTCACATTATGTGCTGCCATCAGCAATCATGGGGTTGTCCACCATCATGCCAACCTGGGGCCCTACAACACTCACCAGCTCCTCATTTTCCTCAATAACATGCGAGATGCTCTGTTGGGGCAGCAGGATGAGCATCCCATCTATGTGGTTGTTTGGGATAATGTGAGTTTTCACAGAGCCCTCCAGGTTAGAGAGTGGTTCAATATGAACCAAGATTTTATCAATCTTTGCCTTCCACCGTACTCCCCTTTCCTAAACCCCATTGAGGAATTCTTCTCCTCATGGCGGTGGAAGGTATATGAACGCCAACCTTACACCAGGGTAAATCTCCTGCAAGCCATGGGACTTGCCTGTGGTGACATAGGTGTGGAGGCATGCCAAGCCTGGATACGGCATGCCAGGGGTTTTTTTCCCCGTTGCCTGGCCAGACAAAATGTGGCCTGTGATGTGGATGAAGTCCTGTGGCCTGACCCAGTACGGAGACATGATGCTTTGGCTGAATAATTCACTTATTTGTATTTTTTGTACTTTATATTTACAGTATACATAGGCTTACTGTACACAAGTGGTAAGCACATATGATTTCTGTTTGTTTTTAAAAGTGATACAGTACATGTAAATGCACAAGATTTCTGTTTTGTCTCTTTGTACAAGTGCTAAATGCACTTTTTTTTTTTTTTTTTTTGCAACTTGCATTTAGCCTACAGTGAACAATAAACATTTATTTCACCAGCTTCATGTCCTGAGTATTGTGTTTTCTATTTTTCTACGTAGTGTTTAGTGACTGTTCAGTAGTTTTTTTAATTTTGATTGACTCGGGCACGATTTGACAACATAGTTCAGTTTTGAGCACAGATTGAACTGTTTTGAGGTGAAAGTTTGGTTTTGCAAGAAGTGTCAATGTTTTGTAAATGTAGCTTGAAAATTGAGTTGTGTGTTCACAGTTTAAGAGAAAAGGTGAGCTGCTTTCAAGAAATGTGTTTTAGCAATCGAGAAAAACTGTAATAATAATCTAATGCAAATACTCGCTGACGTTGACAATATTGCTCTAATAAAATGGCTCACTCGCACACTAGCTCCGCTTTTGTTCGCACTGATTCAATGTGCTCTTGCTCAAAGATTTTGTAAAGAAGCATGATGTTTTTTGGAGTCAGGGATGAAGTATGACATGTGGTGCATCTAGTGGAGGGGAGGTTGAACGAAATTTGACACCCTATTTGACAAAACCGGCCGTTTTATTCAGTGCCGCATCTTGTCGAGTAAACTCGACCGTGGCGCCTAGAGGGTTAAAACAACACTGTAGCATTTAATATTATTAACGTTTCAACTTTATGTAGGACCATCAATCGAACGCTAAGGAACGTCAGGATCGTCAACTGTGAACGCCACCATCAGTATCTGCGAACGTAGTAATGGGTGGGAACAGAACTTACATACTACAGAAGACGAATAATGATTGGCTAGATAGACCGGAGCCACTTACACAACATCATTTTCAAACAAAATAGAAAACTCTCAATGCGTTCCGGCCACTCATCCGAACAGAAACAGTGTTTGGTGGCTAAAGAAAGCAAACCTTGAAACAGATTTTGAAATAGTTTTTAAACGATAGCGTTATCATCTTTGTAACACATCTTTCTATCATATTTACTGACTGAAGGGTTAGTTCACCCCAAAATTAAAATTCTGTCATCAATTACTCACGCTTATGTAGTTCCAAATCTGTAAGACTTACGTTCATCTTCGAAACACAAATGAAGATATTTTAATGAAATCTGAGAGATTTCTGTCCCTCCATTGACAGTCTATGTATCTACAACTATGCATCTGATCTACAACACTAGAATGCACCTCATTGGTTCTTGCGGAAGCTCAAACGTGCTGCGTAACACGAGAATAAACCTCATTGGTTCTTGCGGAAGCTCAAACATGCTGCGTAACACAAGAATGAACCTCATTGATTCTTGCTGAAGCTCAAAATTGCTGTGTAACACAAGAATGAACCTCATTGGTTCTTGCAGAAGCTCAAACGTGCTGCGTAACACATGAGAATGAACCTCATTGGTTCTTGCGGAAGCTCAAACGTGCTGCGTAACACATGAGAATGAACCTCATTGGTTCTTGCTGAAGCTCAAACGTGCTGCGTAACATATGAGAATGAACCTCATTGGTTCTGCTGAAGCTCAAACGTGATGCGTAACACTAGAATGAACCTCATTGGTTCTGCTGAAGCTCAAACGTGCTGCGTAACACGAGAATGAACCTCATTGGTTCTTGCGAAAACTCAAACGTGCTGCGTAACACTAGAATGAACCTCATTGGTTCTTGCGGAAGCTCAAACGTGCTGCGTAACACATGAGAATGAACCTCATTGGTTCTTGCGGAAGCTCAAAGGTGCTGCGTAACACATGAGAATGAACCTCATTGGTTCTTGCGGAAGCTCAACCGTGCTGTGTAACACAAGAATGAACCTCATTGGTTCTTGCGGAAGCTCAAACGTGCTGCGTAACACATGAGAATGCACCTCATTGGTTCTTGCGGAAGCTCAAACGTGCTGCGTAACACTAGTGTAGTGATTGAGCAAAATCAGACACTTAATTGCCTGTTACATTTAACAAATATGTTTTAAATACTTTGTGCTGAATAACAGACCTTCCCCCAACACCACAGAGAAGGATCTTTGGTTACCCTGGAAACGAAACTGATAAGACATTTTACGACACCAAAGGAATGTGGCCACGTGGAAAGACCACAGGGGAAAGACACAGCCTGTAAAATTCACGCTTTTGCCTCAAGTTATAGACAAACCGTTAATAAATGAACAAGCACCCTAGGACCTTGTATGTACACACATAACTGTCTTGTAAAGGGTCGGTTGCATTGTATGTCTTATGAACTTATGTTATCTTGTCTTATATATGTCTTATGAACAACTTACTATTCCAGGTAACCTTATATATGTTGTGTCTCCTGTCAAATAAATGCTCACTTCATAACTTACACTTTCATGTAAGTCACATTCTCGTAAGAGGCAATATGTGTTTGTTGCATTAATGAGAGTATAAATGGGCACAGACCCTTTTGAATCCGGTTTGAAACAAAGAACCATAAATCTCCAGAGGAGATTTTCCCGCTTGGAAATCCCAACAATCTCATTGGTCAAGTCTACTTCAGGTCTACTTCAGGGGACCTCCTGCAGACTTCTTAAGGAGCAAGGCACTTGTCCCTCCTCTCTCTTCTCCTGCTCCACGGACACAATACACTGTGTCTGGGGGGCTCTCACCCAGCAGGGTGCCCACATGGCAGGCCTCAACACACACCGAGCCACAGGCCTCACAAGGCCATGGACCAGAAGGCCCAAACTCTGCATGCCATGTGGAACTTCCTCCACGGAGTCGAAGCAACCACGCAAGCTCATCATTCCTTCTTCATAGAATGCAGAAGAACGTAATCGCTACGTCAAAGCCATTTGACGGAACCCACAAACTTTCTACCTGCGATTTCACCTCGGATGGTCTTCTACAGCTCAGGCTAAATGCAAGTAAAGTACGAAACAGAAATCGCTGTGTAGTTAGTAAAACTGTAAACTCTTTGTTAAGACAAAGAAATGTATTAATGGTGGTTCTTCACAAAGGTTCTTTCTGAATAACTTCAATCATAACTTCAACATCAATCTGTTCTGACCCTTTTCCCTCCAACCACTTTCACCTTACCTCATGTTATGTATATGTTGTTTATGTTATGTATGTCTACTGTTCGTTATAGTCTTGTCCCGTGATTTAGTTATTAAAGTTTGTGCACGATATATGTTGGTCCTGACTCCGTGCCTGCAAACATATTGTCCCTTAAATGATCGATCTTGCTAATGCGCTCTAAGTGCTTAGGTAAATTCAAAGAAATAATAATTTTTCTGTGGCCATGAAAAATATCCTTTGATTTAACAAAATTCTAACAGAATGGATCACGTGACCTCCGGAACTCTATTCCTTTATCAGAATCAGAAAGAGCTTTATTGCCAAGTGGGCTTGCACACACAAGGAATTTTTCTTGGTGCTGAAGCTTCCAACGCACATATACAATACAAACACAACAAGAACATAGTAATACAAATTCTAAGAATAAAAATATGAAAATAGCATTAAAAAAAATATTAGGTCACAGTTACGTTTAGTCAGAACAAACATTTACAGATTATAAACATATTTACAGTATTTGAGTAGTATGAATAAATATAAATATCCTGAGTTTAGAGGATATTTCACTAAACAGTGGGAGTATTGCACTTACAGGCATATGCCTTGGGGGAGGGGGGGTGTATTTTAACTGTTCAAGAGGGAAATGGCCTGTGGGAAGAAACTGTTCCTGTGCCTAGATGTTCTAGTGGCCAGTGATCGGAGTCGCCGTCCTGATGGTAACAGTTCAAACAGGGTGTCCAGGGTGAGCGGAGTCTGTGATGATTTTACCTGCTCTCTTCCTCACTCTGGAAGAGTACAGGTCCTAGAGGGTTGGCAGGAAGGCACCAATAATCCTATCTCCAGTCCAGATTGTGCATTGTAGTCTCCTGATGTCAGATTTGGTAGCTGGACCAAACCAGACAGTGATTGAAGTGCATAAAACAGACTCAATGACAGCCGAGTAGAACTGAATCAGCAGCTCCTGTGGGAGGTTGAACTTCCTCAGCTGATGAAGGAAGTACAGTCTCTGCTGGGACTTTTTCACAATGGAGTCAATGTGATTGTCCCACTTCAGGTCCTGAGAGATGGTAGTGCCCAGGAACCTCCACTGCTTCCACAGTGCTGTTCATGATGGTGAGTGGGGGGAGAGCTGGGCTGTTCCTCCTGAAGTCCACTTTCATCTCCACCGTTTTGAGCGTGTTGAGCTCAAGGTTGTTATAAGTGCACCAGACAGCCAGCTGTTCATCCACCAGTCTGTAAGCAAACTCGTCATCATTTTGGATGAGGCCGGTGACAGTGGTGTCGTCTGCAAATTTTAGGAGCTTCACAGAGGGGTCTTTAGAAATGCAGTCATTGGTGTACAGGGAGAAGAGCAGTGGGGAGAGAACACACCCCTGGGGGGGCACCAGTGCTGGGAGTGAGAGTCCTGGATGTAAGTTTCCCCAGTCTCACTCGCTGTTGTTGGTCTGTCAGGAAGCTGGAGATCCACTCACAGATTGAGGATGGCATGGAGAGCTGGGTTTATTGAGCTTTATTATTGAGTGTTTGAGAGCATCAACGCTGTGTTTGGGCTGGATAGAGGAAAAGGGTTATGTCAAGTAAGTTCTGTCACGTGATATACATTGTGAACACTTAGTTTGTTTTATTTGGTGTGCCACTGGTTGTACATTTTTGTTTTTACAGAGAGTAGGGAAGGTATGACGTCTCGGACGTTGAAGAATTTTTATTTTTTGATTTTGTATTAGGTTTGTTTAGTTGAAACGGGTTAGAAAGATTCTGGTTGTTTTATTATTTCCTTTATTTTGTCACTGTCCAGTTTCCCTTTGTAAATTATATATCTTACAAACCTTTGCTTAATTTATGTTAATTAAATTAATGTTCTGCTGCTTCTGCTGGTCTTATTCGCTCTCAGAGAATTTTAATGGTAGAAATTGCTTAAGAGTTGCCTAATATTCCCCTTTTTAATGCCTAGACCTCTAAAAACCAGTGAAGGGTCGTAACACTACCGCTGAAGCCGTGTATGGAATGTTTGAATCTCCAGCTGAAGCTGTGTATGGAATGTTTGAATCTCCCGCTGAAGCTGTGTATGGAATGTTTGAATCTCTCTCTGAAGCCGTGTATGGAATGTTTGAATCTCCCGCTGAAGCTGTGTATGGAATGTTTGAATCTCCCGCTGAAGCTGTGTATGGAATGTTTGAATCTCTCTCTGAAGCCGTGTATGGAATGTTTGAATCTCCCGCTGAGCCGTGTATGGAATGTTTGAATCTCCCGCTGAGCCGTGTATGGAATGTTTGAATCTCCCGCTGAGCCGTGTATGGAATGTTTGAATCTCCCGCTGAGCTGTGTATGGAATGTTTGAATCTCCCTCTGAAACAGTGTATGGAATGTTTGAATCTCCAGCTGAAGCCGTGTATGGAATGTTTGAATCTCTTGCTAAAGTCGTGTATGGAATGTTTGAATCTCTCGCTGAAGCCGTGTATGGAATGTTTGAACCTCTTGCTGAAGCCGTGTATGGAATGTTTGAATCTCCCGCTGAAGCCGTGTATGGAATGTTTGAATCTTCCCTCTGAAGCCGTGTATGGAATGTTTGAATCTCCTGCTGAAGCTGTGTATGGAATGTTTGAATCTCCCGCTGAAGCCGTGTATGGAATGTTTGAATCTTCCCTCTGAAGCCGTGTATGGAATGTTTGAATCTCTCGCTGAAGCCGTGTATGGAATGTTTGAACCTCCTGCTGAAGCTGTGTATGGAATGTTTGAATCTCCCGCTGAAGCCGTGTATGGAATGTTTGAATCTCCTGCTGAAGCCGTGTATGGAATGTTTGAATCTCTCGCTGAAGCCGTGTATGGAATGTTTGAATCTCCCGCTGAAGCTGTGTATGGAATGTTTGAATCTCCCGCTGAAGCCGTGTATGGAATGTTTGAATCTTCCCTCTGAAGCCGTGTATGGAATGTTTGAATCTCTCGCTGAAGCCGTGTATGGAATGTTTGAACCTCCTGCTGAAGCCGTGTATGGAATGTTTGAATCTCCTGCTGAAGCCGTGTATGGAATGTTTGAATCTCCTGCTGAAGCTGTGTATGGAATGTTTGAATCTCCCGCTGAAGCCGTGTATGGAATGTTTGAATCTTCCCTCTGAAGCCGTGTATGGAATGTTTGAATCTCCCGCTGAAGCCATGTATGGAATGTTTGAATCTCCTGCTGAAGCCGTGTATGGAATGTTTGAATCTCCTGCTGAAGCCGTGTATGGAATGTTTGAATCTCCCTCTGAAGCCGTGTATGGAATGTTTGAATCTCTCGCTGAAGCTGTGTATGGAATGTTTGAA
This sequence comes from Gobio occitaniae, assembly GCA_033150135.1. NCBI lineage: Eukaryota > Metazoa > Chordata > Actinopteri > Cypriniformes > Gobionidae > Gobio > Gobio occitaniae. The sequence continues at coordinate 268,933 of JARQWZ010001467.1, read as the reverse complement.
TCTCTTGCTGAAGCTGTGTATGGAATGTTTGAATCTCCCGCTGAAGCCGTGTATGGAATGTTTGAATCTCTCGCTGAAGCCGTGTATGGAATGTTTGAATCTCCTGCTGAAGCTGTGTATGGAATGTTTGAATCTCCCTCTGAAACCGTGTATGGAATGTTTGAATCTCTTGCTGAGCTGTGTATGGAATGTTTGAATCTCCCGCTGAAGCTGTGTATGGAATGTTTGAATCTCTCGCTGAAGCCGTGTATGGAATGTTTGAATCTCCCGCTGAAGCTGTGTATGGAATGTTTGAATCTCCCGCTGAAGCTGTGTATGGAATGTTTGAATCTCCCGCTGAAGCCGTGTATGGAATGTTTGAATCTCCCGCTGAAGCCGTGTATGGAATGTTTGAATCTCCCGCTGAAGCTGTGTATGGAATGTTTGAATCTCCCTCTGAAACCGTGTATGGAATGTTTGAATCTCTTGCTGAGCTGTGTATGGAATGTTTGAATCTCTCGCTGAAGCCGTGTATGGAATGTTTGAATCTCCCGCTAAAGCTGTGTATGGAATGTTTGAATCTCCCGCTGAAGCCGTGTATGGAATGTTTGAATCTCCCGCTGAAGCTGTGTATGGAATGTTTGAATCTCTTGCTGAGCTGTGTATGGAATGTTTGAATCTCCCGCTAAAGCTGTGTATGGAATGTTTGAGTCTCCCACTGAAGCCGTGTATGGAATGTTTGAATCTCCCGCTGAAGCCGTGTATGGAATGTTTGAATCTCCCGCTGAAGCCGTGTATGGAATGTTTGAATCTCCCGCTGAAGCCGTGTATGGAATGTTTGAATCTCCCGCTGAAGCTGTGTATGGAATGTTTGAATCTCCCTCTGAAACCGTGTATGGAATGTTTGAATCTCTTGCTGAGCTGTGTATGGAATGTTTGAATCTCTCGCTGAAGCCGTGTATGGAATGTTTGAATCTCCCGCTAAAGCTGTGTATGGAATGTTTGAATCTCCTGCTGAAGCCGTGTATGGAATGTTTGAATCTCCCTCTGAAACCGTGTATGGAATGTTTGAATCTCCCGCTGAAGCCGTGTATGGAATGTTTGAATCTCCCGCTGAAGCTGTGTATGGAATGTTTGAATCTCCTGCTGAAGCCGTGTATGGAATGTTTGAATCTCCCGCTGAAGCTGTGTATGGAATGTTTGAATCTCCCGCTAAAGCTGTGTATGGAATGTTTGAATCTCCCGCTGAAGCTGTGTATGGAATGTTTGAATCTCCCGCTGAAGCTGTGTATGGAATGTTTGAATCTCCCGCTGAAGCTGTGTATGGAATGTTTGAGTCTCCCACTGAAGCCGTGTATGGAATGTTTGAATCTCCCGCTGAAGCCGTGTATGGAATGTTTGAATCTCCCTCTGAAGCTGTGTATGGAATGTTTGAATCTCTTGCTGAGCTGTGTATGGAATGTTTGAATCTCCAGCTGAAGCCGTATATGGAATGTTTGAATCTCCCGCTGAAGCCGTGTATGGAATGTTTGAATCTCCCGCTGAAGCCGTGTATGGAATGTTTGAATCTCCCTCTGAAGCTGTGTATGGAATGTTTGAATCTCTTGCTGAGCTGTGTATGGAATGTTTGAATCTCCAGCTGAAGCCGTATATGGAATGTTTGAATCTCCCGCTGAAGCAGTGTATGGAATGTTTGAATCTCCCGCTGAAGCCGTGTATGGAATGTTTGAATCTCCCACTGAAGCTGTGTATGAAATGTTTGAATCTCTCGCTGAAGCCGTGTATGGAATGTTTGAATCTCTCGCTGAAGCCGTGTATGGAATGTTTGAATCTCCAGCTGAAGCCGTGCACGTGTATGTCTCTGGTCTGTGAAGGGTCATTTGAATTGATAAAAACATCACAAAGAAACAGGATATGATGATGAAGACATTTATTAGATTTCTTTGGAACAGTTTAATTTTATGAATACTTCAAATTTGTCTGTATAATAAACCAGACTGGCACCCCTTTTGGTACACACTAAATCATCACAAGACTCAAGCTGGGCTTCAGTTTGAAGGACCTGAAAGACACACATGATGTTACTCTCTATCTTTAGATCAGTGGTTCTAATGGGTCACAGACAGCAGGGGAAAATAAAGATAAATGAAAATAATCATATAATCATGCATTTTTGAGATTCCAAAATATATGATTGCATTTTTGCTGTGTCTCTACAATATCTACAGTATTCTGGTGAAAATTCACCTGTCACTTAAGATTAAACAGATGCAACTTGGACAGATCCTCAAAAATCATCAACAAAACTACACAAAGTAAAACACAATATGACCCAGACAACATTAAATAAAGGTTCACTTGCAGTGAAGATGAACATGGTTTAGTGTCGACCACATGTGTGTTTTATTGACTGCTGAGAGCATGTATAATCAATAATAAATGGACTTATTTCAACATATTTGGATCAGACCTTCTGCATAGACCTCCACCTCACACAGAGTGAGAACCCTTGAATTTCCAGGAATAATCAGATTCACATATTGACCCTCCATACCATTACAGGCGTAGGTGGAAAAACTACCAGCTGGAACACTAGAAATCACAGCACATCTACAGAGAGACAGAGAAAACTTCATTTAGACTTTATTCTTTCTCTACTTGTGTTTTCAGCCTTGAGGAATCAGGGATTTCTATGGATATTAAGCCACTGAAAGAGGGTCTCACACAGGATTGTTGTTGCCATTGTTATCCAAAGAGTTTCCGATGCGAATCTCTGCTCCTTTTATTTGTTCTGGACAGCAGTCTCGTCTGTTAGTGACGACCACTTTACTAACTCTGTAAGTATTACGCAGATCCAGCCTCCACCATGGATTAGTCTGAGTATTAGTTGACGAGCATGCTAATGATGGTTGTCTGAAACCTGGATTTAAATCAATGGCCTGTTCTGCGATCCTGCTGTCATGGGTTGATGACTGTGTAACGATTCCTCCTGTTGCCAAATTACCTGTAAAATTGCAGTATCAAGATATATTTGTGACCCGGGCTGACATAAGTCGCAATGAGCAAATTTTCAATAATTAGTTATTCTCTATTAAAATGATGTATGATTTTTTGGAAGCAGAGAAAAAATTTATGAGCTACACCAGTTTGAAATCAATAGAGTCAGCAAAGTCCATTTTGAAAAAATGGAGTTAAAGTTTTCTGAAGTTTCCAAAACAAAATCACCTTAAAATCCCTGGTCACAACCAAATATCTATAGGAACAATATATATATATATATATATATATATATATATATATATATATATATATATATATATATATATATATATATATATATATATATATATATATATATATATATACACACACATATTTATACACACATATATATATATATATATATATATATATATATATATATATATATATATATATATATATATATATATATATATACATACACACATATTTATACACACATATATATATATATATGTATTCAACTTTTTTCCCCATGATAATAAAATTGTTTGATTAACATTAATGAAACAGACAACCTATATATTAAGACCTACTGTACCGCACAGGTCTAATATAATGATACACATCAGATGCTTTTCCCCAACAGTTAACCAAACGTTCACTTAAGACATAACAGATAATGTGTGCATGAATACTCACCAAGACAGAGAATTTGAAATACTGTAATCCTGTTTATATGTGTATAACGGGATCAGGCACTTTCTTAAAGGCATCTTTGTGCGCACACTTCAGATGTGTCAGTCAACGCGAGTAAGATAGTTTTGTTTACTTCAGCATCTGATATGGTTCCCAGGCGAGACCCCATGATGTCAGTCCGGTGTAACTTCGTAACATTGAACGTGACTGACTGAATGGGAACATGGTGTCGGGCACACATCTGTTTTATTGACTGCTGAGAGTAGTATAATCTGTAAAGAAATCAATAATAAATGGACATATTTCAACATAGAATGTTTGAACAGACCTACTCCATAGACCTCCACCTCACACAGAGGGAGAAACCTTGAATCTCCAGGAATGATCAGATTCACATATCAACCCTCCATACCGTTAAAAGTGTAGGTGGATGAACCACCAGCTGGAATACTAGAAATCACAGCACATCTACAGAGAGACAGAGAAAACTTCATTTAGACTTTATTCTTTCTGCACTTGTGTTTTCAGCCTTGAGGAATCAGGGATTTCTATGGATATTAATCCACTGAAAGAGGGTCTCACACAGGATTGTTGTTACCATTGTTATCCAAAGAGTTTCCAATGCGAATCTCTGCTCCATTTATTCGTTCCTGACAGCAGTTGTTTCTGCTAGTGACAACCACTCTACTAACTCTGTAAATCTGATCCAGATCCAGCCTCCACCAGGGGTTGCTTTCTGACTGTGTATGTGTGCAGGTGGAGGGATTCATATCCAGGGCGTTTCGGGCATACCAGTTGGTATATAACGAAGACTGGCTGGCCGTGCCCCATCCTGCTGCATTCACTGGAATATGTTCAGGGGAAAAACAGTGTGTATTGTGAAAAGTGCCATACAAATGAAACTGTGGATGAGAGTATGATGTGACATTTTATTTAACAACAACTGCAGCTCATTCCGCACATCATGCGTCATTACACCATTTCTACGTCAGCGCATGTGCGCAGTCCCTTCCAGTTACGGTTCTTAATCGGATTAGAAAATAAATAAACCTCCCCTTTCAATCCGATCGAAATTTCTCTGATGTCCCAGAGTGTGTATGTGAAGTTTCAGCTCAAAATACACCACAGATCATTTTTATAGCATGTTAAAATTTTCACTTTTTGAGGGTGAGCAAAAGCAAGCCATTTGTGTGTGTCCCTTTAAATGCAAATGAGCTAATGCTCCCCGCCACCTTTCAAGAAGAGGGCGGGGTAACACTTTATTTTGATAGTCCACTTTAGACATTCTACTAACTATAAGTAACTTTGCAACTACATGTCAACTAACTGTCATTAGAGTATTTGTAGACTGTCTGATTAATATTTACTAAAACTTTATTTTGTTGGTCCCCCAACAGACATTCTACTGACTATAAGTACCTTGGCAACTACAATTCAACTTATTCTACTAACCCGAACCCTAACACCTAACCATAACCTACCAGTCTTCTGACAGTCAACTAATACTCTAATAACAGTTAGTTGACATGTAGTTGCAAAGTTACTTATAGTTAGTAGAATGTCTAAAGGGGACTATCGAAATAAAGTGTAACCGAGGGCGGAGCTTCAAGAGCACGTTAGCAGCTCTGAGAACCTCACACAGAAAATGTTTAGAAACTGTTCAGCCTTTTATGATCAAACCAAAGTCGGACAATGATGGAGAGACTCAAGAAGAAGTGACAACATACAGAATGAGACAGGACGTTTCTGAATGGATAGTTGATGAATTTATTGAAAAGTTATTGATTAGCATATTCTGTCATGATAATCTATAAAGCGCTGGAACTGTTGTGAGATGAGATGACAATGCAGATTGTTTCAAAGCAGCTTCACAGTGTTAAACAGCAAAATAATGCAACAGAAATGTTTTTGGCTGTACAGCCGTTCTGGAGAAAATGGTGATGTCATCAGCTCATTTAAATTATCATACAGTGACAATGTGGGCATTAGATCAGTAATTAGATCAGTAATTTAGTTTATATAGTTAATTTATTTTACTAATTAGATTAATTTGGATATTTAGTTTTGGATAGCAAGCCAGAGGCGACAGTGGCAAGGAAATTGGCAATTGGCAAGGACCTAATGGAGAAAAATAAACCTTGCCAATTAATAAACAGTGTATGGTTATTATTCTGGCAACTTTACAGGTCAGGGGTCATATTAGATCGGAATATTCGAAAGATCGGTTTATTGAGGATGACAATTTTTAAAAAGGAATATTTGAAGGATCTGACTCATCACACCGGAGACGGGTTTATTGAAGATGACATATCCATTAAACAATTTTTAAAAAGGAATATTCGAAAGATCGGAGTCATCACGCCAGAGATGGGTTTATTGAGGATGCCGTGTCTGTGAGGCAATTTCAGGAGGAGTCTAATTGCAGACACTTCAGGGCCATGCGTTGGTCATGTCTGGGCACAGGTCCACCATCTGATGTCACTAACTTGTGAATAAACTCGTTGTAGTCCCTACCAGCCATTTGTTGTAGTCCTTAAAAAGTAATTTCTTTAAAAGAAAATATCTCCCTTTGCATTGAACTTTGAGCGTTGTGACATTGCAGATGTTGTTTATGCTCAAACAGCGACATTACACACTAACTAAAGTTAAAAAAGTGAAATCATAATCATGTCTGAAATTGTGGAGCTCTAAAAAATTTTCACAGCGGCACAAACTAACTTACAAAAGATGTAATAGTGTTTAATTCATGAAATCTCACCTTCTGCCTTAATTTGAACTGAGAAAAATCCTTGAAATGAGAAACACAGAATGATGGTCAGTATTATAGACTTAAATTTAAGTACAATCATGTCACCTTCATTTATATTGCACTTTATATGCAATACTGATTGTTTCAAAGCAACTTCACAGTAATAAACAGAACAATAACAGAACCAATGATGCAAACTTCACCAAATATGAGACAACTCAAATTCTGCTTTAAATTTTAACTTGTCTCATATTTGGTGATGGAAAAAATCCCAAAACTTTTGCAAGAGAACCCAAAAGCATTGACATGTGATTTTACATCCCATCTCATATTTTTTCCATCACCGTATAAGTAAAGTATAGTATTTTGTATTTTGTAGGGCTGCCCTCGATTAAAGCTTTTTCTAGTCGACTAGTAGTTGAGTAAATCTTAATAATGAGCCTTTAATGGCCTATAATACATCAGCGCTCGAACGCACACAAGCTAGCAATAGCGCACCGGCAAACGTAATGATTATGAGTAGGGATGAAACGGTATGGAAATTTCACATCACGATTATAGTGACCCAAATTATCACGGTTATCAATATTATCACGGTTTTGTTCAAATGAGATGAAAGTGTTCAAAAAGTTTTATATTTGAAAATCAACAAACAACAAATAAATCAAGCAGCTCTATGCACTTTTTAAACTAGATTCTATTCTGTGGGATTTCCTTCCTTATAATGGCTGTCGTCAACAGCAACGCATAACGCATAAATAATAATAATTTGGTGTAAATATAATCTCTAATATTATCTCTGTAAATATATTCTCAAGCAATGTTCTCATCAGTGTTCAGCAATGATGCATTTAAATCTAGCATGTTTTGTGTAAGAGCCCAAACAGTATCCTGGTGAAATAATGCATATCCATATTTCCATATGATTCAACAGTTTATTTAATTAAATATCAAAAGGTGTGCATCATACCTGACACCTAGATGAACACTTTACAGTCAGTTTTATGACTGTCATTCTCTTCAAATCCTATTGAAATTTGAAATGTGAATAACGTTACCAATGTTGTATGTAACTTTAGAGACGGTCCCTCAATTTGCCAACTTTATGCCAGTCATATCAGATGCACTGTGGTTCTGCTGTGTTTTTTAAAAACTATTTTCACTGCTGAAATAGAACAAAAACAGTCAATTACTGTATGCTGAATGAATCTCCTGCGTACATCACACGTTTATCTCTGCTTTGAGTGTAGATTTCAGTGAGTGAAACTCTGGCTAATCTGAACGCCTCTGATTATGTTTCACATTCATAAACTCAATAGAAACACGTGTGAATGGTTATAATGCGCAACGCGATTATAACAGATGGCTTTTGAGAAGACTATAATAAGTTCAACCACCAAAGTGGCTAGTGTGCAGCCGAAATAACGTTACTGTTAATGTCAAGCCCTGAATATTATCCCTTAAATGTCACCCTAGTCTTGTCTGAATTTGTTAGTTCGCTTCACGTTATTATTTGCCAGACGCAGTTTTGGTATTGAGGTCAAAGTCCACTTGCCTTGCGTTCGTAGTTTTGAAGTGTTTCCCCTATTACAGCGACTTTCTTCTGGCATGTTCTGCAGACAAGGTAACCATCTTCGATTAAGTTTCCCTCAGGACTTTTGTAAAAGCCAAAATATGACAACGCCTCAGATTTGATCCTTTTAGAAGTCTGAAAAATCTCCCGGCGCTGTCACTGCCTTCTGCCATTTCTTCTCTTTCAAAAAACAGCACAACTGCTGACTGGACAAGATTTACCGCAAGTTTTCAAAATTGTGATAATCACACGCGGTTTTAATGATAATTTAATTTTAAACGATATTACTAACCGTCACAAAATTTTATTGTGGTTTATCGTGAAACCGGTTATCGTTTCATCCCTAATTATGTGTGTCATGAAAAAACAGAAGGAGACCGTCTAAACATTTGAACAATTTATTGATAATGTTTTCTGTGTTTTTGGCTGCAGAGATTAAGGTGACAACACGGTTTCAGGATTACATAATCTAGGAACATTTATTTTCCTTTTGGTTCTTTAAAAGCAGACATTTCAAGCTTTCTATAGATTTATGGCATATATCTGAGAGGCAAGTATACACTGAGATTCGGTTCATTTTTGTGACATGCTCAAGACGGCAGAAAGCACATCCTGTTTGTTTTCGTTATTTTACAAAAGCCCAAAATTTTGTTGTTATTGTGAGTTTACAGAAATAAAAGTAGACGCTTTACAACATGACAAAAAATGACAGTGTATTTTAAGTTAAATGCAAGTGATCGCGCCGATGCACTCTACACATGAACACTTGGATATGCACCCAATAATAGTGCACCTTTATCTAGGTTAACATTAGAGCGAGCGGACTTGTAAACATACTGACATTTTTCAAGTGATAAGCCATATTTGAGGTCGATGAAGGATATGCGAATGTTTGGATTTCCTGCTGTTAATGATCTGTCCGTCACAGCCTGTGTGATTTCTACACTTCCTGAGGAGTTTTTCCCCCCGCGACTAATAAAAAGACCAAGCCTCTTCTACTCGACTATTAGGAGGCAGTCCTAGTATTTTGTTAGATTTACACTTAAGAAAGAAAAGGCCAATTGGGTAATATTCAATGTTCTCTAGAATGATGTATTGTATATTATTGTTCTTCTGTTAGTGATCTACATTCTGTTTCCAGACTCATCTTTCACAAACACCCAAGATATTAGAAAAGATGTTTCACTTACCCAGTAAAAGTGACAGAGTCCTGAAGAAAACCCTCATGTTCACTTCTCGATTCTTTCTGCTTTTATTTGAGCACTGAATGAAAGTTGTTCCTGTGAGAGAGAAAGAGAGATGAGAGATGATAGAATGATGCAAGAGTTCAGTTTAAAATTCCAGTGTGACTTCAGTCAGTCGTGTCACATGATCATATTTCTCCTCCTCCATTCCCACATTTCTCCTCCTCCGTTCCCATATTTCTCCTCCTCCATTCCCATATTTCTCTCTCTTTCTCAATGACTGGAACTGGAATAAAAAATAAAAAAAACAGTATATTTTTCAAATAAATCATCTTTCAAATCTGTGTATAAACAAGCGAACAAGCTATTAGATGAAGGTCTTTCTGAATGTCAGTAGTCTGTACCTAGTCTGAATAGTCTGTACCAATGCAGTACCAATAATCTTTTATCCAAATCAAGTCAGGTTAAAAATGGCACATTGACTTGTCATAAGAGACAACTACTAGTTCCAGGTCTAGATAGCAATGAGTAACTATAACTCAGCTACAAATCCACCAAACTGGATCTCCTGAGAGAAAACTGAGGGAAAGTCTTCCTAAACTAAATGAAGGTTTGTATTCACTTTTTTTATTCACATTTTAACATGCTAACTTCAATTCTGTCATTATTTACTCACTCTCACGTCATTCATTTTAAAGTGTTTTTTTTTCTTTCTCATTTTATAGACACTGCAATATTACAATACTTTTTTTCACAAGGCATTTGTAATGCATGGCCCTGTATCCCGTCCATCATGAGGGGAAGCTCTGTTTCTAACTGAGATGACACAAGATAAAACTGTTGAAACACTTTAAAATGGACATATTAACATACACCGATCAGGCATAACATTATGACCACTAACATTGTGTTGGTCCCCCTTTTGTGACCCGTCTCTGATGGACTCCACTAGACCCCTGAAGGTGTGCTGTGGTATCTAGAACAAAGATGTTAGCAGCAGATAATTTTAGTCCTGTAAGTTGCGAGGTGGGGCCTCCATGGATTGGACTTGTTTGTTCAATACATCCCACAGATGCTCGATTGGATTGAGATCTGGGGAATTTGGAGGCCAAGTCAACACCTCAAACTTGTTGTTGTGCTCCTCAAACCATTCCTGAAGCATTTGTGCTTTGTGGCAGCACATTATCTGCTGAAAGAGCCACAGCCACCAGGGAATACCGTTTCCATGAAAGGCTGGACATGAGCTCAACAATGCTTAGGTAGGTGGTACGTGTCAAAGTCACATCCACATGGATGGAGGACCCAAGGTTTCCCAGCAGAACATTGCCCAAAGCATCACTGCCTCCGCCGCCACGCCTTTTTCCCATAGTGCACCTGGTGCCATGTGTTCCCCAGGTAAGCCACGCACCCGCACCCGGCCATCCACGTGATGTAAAAGAAAAGCTCCAGTAGCTCGTCTGCTCGAGCCTTCGCTCCCCACGTGCATCAATGAGCCTTAGCCGCCCATGACCCTGTGGCCGGTTCTCCACTGGTCCTTCAAGACCCTGTGGCCGGTTCTCCACTGGTCCTCCATGACCCTGTGGCCGGTTCTCCACTGGTCCTTCATGACCCTGTGGCCGGTTCTCCACTGGTCCTTCATGACCCTGTGGCCGGTTCTCCACTGGTCCTCCATGACCCTGTGGCCGGTTCTCCACTGGTCCTTCATGACCCTGTGGCCGGTTCTCCACTGGTCCTCCATGACCCTGTGGCCGGTTCTCCACTGGTCCTCCATGACCCTGTGGCCGGTTCTCCACTGGTCCTCCATGACCCTGTGGCCGGTTCTCCACTGGTCCTTCATGACCCTGTGGCCGGTTCTCCACTGGTCCTTCATGACCCTGTGGCCGGTTCTCCACTGGTCCTCCATGACCCTGTGGCCGGTTCTCCACTGGTCCTCCATGACCCTGTGGCCGGTTCTCCACTGGTCCTCCATGACCCTGTGGCCGGTTCTCCACTGGTCCTCCATGACCCTGTGGCCGGTTCTCCACTTGTCCTCCATGACCCTATGGCCGGTTCTCCACTGGTCCTCCATGACCCTGTGGCCGGTTCTCCACTGGTCCTCCATGACCCTGTGGCCGGTTCTCCACTGGTCCTTTATGACCCCGTGGCCGGTTCTACACTGGTCCTCCATGACCCTGTGGCCGGTTCTCCACTGGTCCTTCATGACCCTGTGGCCGGTTCTCCACTGGTCCTCCATGACCCTGTGGCCGGTTCTCCACTGGTCCTTCATGACCCTGTGGCCGGTTCTCCACTGGTCCTTCATGACCCTGTGGCCGGTTCTCCACTGGTCCTCCATGACCCTGTGGCCGGTTCTCCACTGGTCCTCCATGACCCTGTGGCCGGTTCTCCACTGGTCCTCCATGACCCTGTGGCCGGTTCTCCAGTGGTCCTCCATGACCCTGTGGCTGGTTCTCCACTGGTCCTTCATGACCCTGTGGCCGGTTCTCCACTGGTCCTCCATGACCCTGTGGCCGGTTCTCCACTGGTCCTCCATGACCCTGTGGCCGGTTCTCCAGTGGTCCTCCATGACCCTGTCGGCCGGTTCTCCACTGGTCCTTCCTTGGAGCACTTTTGATAGAGACTGACCACTGCAGACCGGGAACACCCCACAAGAGCTGCAGTTTTGGAGATGCTCTGACCCAGTCGTCTAGCCATCACAATTTGGCCCTTGTCAGACTCACTCAAATCCTTACGCTTGCCCATTTTTCCTGCTTCTAACACATCAACTTTGAGTACAAAATGTTCACCTGATCGGTGTATGTGTTCATATAGGGATGTATTGGGTGCTGCTTTGTCCACCTCTTTAAACATGACTTTTCCTTATTCTTATTTCCTCTGGTTTTCTATTATTTTTATGCACATGTTATGGATTCATGTTAATGTGCTTGGCCAATATGTAACTTTATTTAAGCTTTTCTGACATCATGCATATTGAAATGTATTTTCATGTTGGTAAATTTGAGATTTAACAGCTTCTGCTTGAAAATCAGTTATTTATAATTGATTAGACTCACATATTATAAAGAACAAACTCAACAGGCTGATCAGATGGACACCTAGCATGTTTGAAGCAAGTTTCGACAATACGCATGGCGAGCTTTCTTGGAAGTTATTTGCTTGGAAAGCATGTTAAAAAAAACATGAATGTAAATCTACATGTAAATGTTCCCAAATGTCTCTCTCGTCTTTGGGTTTGGCGTGTAGCGACGACAGCAATAAGACCAACATTGTGAGTTTTAAGTGATTTTTCAAGATCCACCTACATTAACCTGGCAACACTTATTTATTTCAAATAATGTCTGATTATAGTGTTATTTATTTATTTATTTTTGTGCCCCTGATAGACTTGGTTGTCATTTGAGTAGGAATACAACGAATCATTTGAATAGGCAGACAACTCTTTTGCCTATATGTAAATAATGATTGTGTCATCTTTTCTTTAGAAAGAAGCTAAGAAAATTACCTTATGTAGATGAGATGTTGTGACGTGCTGGTGGAACGAAGAGGGACAGTGAAGTGGCTGTTTGCATTCGGACCACAAATGATTTTTAGTTGGTAAATTTTTGTCACTTGTCCATGTGTGATTTTAGTTTTCAAAACCCTCCTCATCATTTCAAAAATGAGCTCAGATCATCTTCAGACCGTTCCAGCAAAAAGTTATCAAAAGCTTTTCGATAGACCAAAGTTCTCAATGCACAGGTGTATCCTATACGGAAGTCTTATCGAGAACCCTGACGCACGGATAGTCCCCGTCACGTCACAATAATTTTAATTTATGCTTTACATTTGCAGTTTCAATAGACCATACATCACACATATTTCAACAGTGAATATTGCTTTAGTATTATTATTATTTATTTATTTATTAAATATCCAAACTTCACCAATCCCTTGAGCGCAGCTGATGACGCTGTAAAGTGACACTGTGAAGACTACCCCAATATACAAATGAGATTTCCTTCGTCCTCATTTTCTTCTCTTGCATCCTACATTCCCCTTATGAAAAGACCAACAAAAAAAAAAGTTTTGACAGTTAATCTAATGCTTCATCATCTTTAAAGTGATTGGAATATTCTTTTAAAATAAAATATTTATTTTTGGGCACAACTTAGTGACAACACAATGAAATGATTAATAATTTATATTTAAAAATTGGTCAAATATTCAAGTGACTTCATTTAAAACTCAATGTTTTGAGGCAGCTTTGCATTTTCATTACAAAATAAATTAAAGACGTTTAAATAATTCTCTTAGCTATTGCTAGACATTGTAGCAACTTGGTGGCATCACACATGCGGACATTACATTAACAGACTGATTATACAAATTATCATCAGCCTTTTTAAGTATCAGTACATTTGCAGAGTACAAACACAAAAACACACACTCATACACACACTCTTTCTCACACAGATTAAATAAATGATGTTTATAGTTTCAGCTCCTTGCTTCATATTTCCCAGGGTCACGATATTGCACAGTTATAAATGTGCTGAATTACATATACATTAATGTTGGGTTCATCAAGCATTCAGTGCTCATCGACCAGTTTCAGAAAGCAATAGACACGTCCAGGAAGCATCCTTACAACAGGAGAACTGCAAGGATCCCTGATAGAATTACCAGAACAGCTGAAAAGACAAGAAAAAAGGAATAATTCAAGTACATGCTATGCTATTTCAAATAAGAACACTAATCTAAATGAACATGCATTTAAAGAGCAGGCATTTGTGTCACTCAGATCTAAATGACGTCCAGCTCCACCTCTGTGGACCAAGTGTGTCACACACTAAAGTGCCTTGATTCCTTGCCCCCTGTTCAATTCCGGTTTGTAGACAACCTACATGAACCACTGAGACACTTTATTTTTTATAAAATAAAAAATGAGTTAAAATATATATATATATATATATATATATATATATATATATATATATATATATATATATATATATATATTAAAAAGTAGGGGTCAAAGTGAGTTCCACCACAAAGCATCCCATAACTCCTTCAGCTCCACTCTGGGTTTCCCTTTTTCGTTCACTACTGTCTAAAATACTTCTAAATACTACTGTCTCAGAATGTGTTTTTTTCTTCCCTGTTGTTGTTCAATACCATGTAATTTATAGCCAAGAATCATCTGTGCAAACATTGGCAGAGCGTTTCAAAGAAAATCTCTGTGAAAGGGAGTCTTACATTGTCATCCGGAGTCAGAATGGTGTTGTTCAGTGTGGCACGGATGAAGTTCACCATACCATTGTTTTTGACACAAGAATAGATGGTGTCACCATCACCCTGAGAAGCAAAGGTAAATAAGTCAGAGAAGCCAAAGCCAGATTTGGTGCTTTGGAATCACATTCTAACAAAGGAAATTAAAGATTTAGAAAAGTGTATGTGTATATATATGAGAAATAAATGAGATCTTTTACAGACCTCCTTGTTGTCTCTTGAGAGGCCGACTGCAATGTAACCACTCGAATCCCCACTGAGCTCAAAAGTGAGATTGTCTGTGTTTCCGGTTACCCCTCTTGTGGAGGCAAAGAGGCAGCTATTGGAGGTAGATGGATCACAGCTGGCTGGAGTGGAGAAACATGCCCTGTCCTTCTTACAGTTGTCCTTGGTGACCTCCTGCAATGTTATGTTCAAACAAGCCATGAAATGCAGTGCTAAAATTCAAACAAATCTGTTGAGAAATGTTCAAAAACTGTTTGCCCATTTAATCTTTGTAATAATTTCACTTTTGGGCCCACCCAGGGACGCCAATTATTTCGTGATTTTACTTTCTTTTTTTTTTCTATTTTACTAAGTAAGGTAGTGATTGGTACTCACGTCACCGCTGACGTTATGATTATTGGATCACCTGTCACTTAAGGTATGGTTATGAGTACATCAGATGACCACCTTCCCCTTCTCTTAGTTTGGGACACTAGTCAAGGTCTTTTACCTTGGCTCTATGAGAACACTCCCCACAGGAGGCTGTTCAATCATTTAGATTGAATGTAAAGTGGGGAGAGTTGGTCAGCTGATTAATCTGAAAGATTGGTGAGATTTCTAACTTGTAGAGCCTTTTCTGTAATATCAGCACAAGTAAGACACAATTGTAATAAAATAGATTTTATTAACAAAAGATCAACAATAATAACTAACACAACTACTAAATTAATACAATGAATGATAAAGGAATAAAGTGCATAAGATACATAAAATACATGTGATTAAGTTGAGTGTGGCTATGGAAGAGTTGCGTTATCTTATGGAAAGATAAACTGATGTTTCTCTGAAACTAAGGTGAAGAACCTTATTATTTATCAAACAAATAACAAAAGATTATTTGTTATTAACTAGCATCAGTTATAATATAACTGATGCTAGTTAATAACAAATAATATTTTGTTTATTTGTTGTATATTATCAGTATATGATTTTCTAATTTAATATAAATTAGAAAATCATATACTGATTGAAAAATCTTGTGAGTCTTTACTCTAATTTCTAGTTCAGGTTTGGTTGAAGGCTACAGTTTGTCCGGTCAGAACAATGATGTCTCACTCAGGGTATAATCCAAATCTTTGGTTTTATTGACTGTGCATAAATGTGTGGTTCTGTGAATATAGAATACAAAATACAAATATAAATATGGATATAGCATAAATAAAACAACACAATACTAACAAAGCTTTTGGTGAATAAAGGTGAAATAGAACACCATATAACCTCTATGATGATAAACTAAAATAAATGGGACTGGACGTTCAATACAATGCGCACAATGTGTGTGCGCTAATACTGCCCATGAGCTGTGCGCGTGAGCCTGGATGCTGCTGCACGTGCGGACCGAGATGAACTTTAGAGCGCATGCGCGCTACCGGAGATGCGACCGTGCATCGGTGTTTATAAGGCATACATATGCTTAACACTGACAGTAATTGACATGAATAAATATAGAATGACAGTCATGTCACAGCTACCGAATCAAATAACGTAAATAACATTAAATGAACTACAGATACAGGTAGAATAGCGTTAGTTGCATTGGCCGAGAATGTTCAATAATTATCTGATGACTTACGGTGTGATGCACGCACACGCACTATCGATAAGAACTCCTCCGATTTGGACTAATACACTATTTACTCAAAACTATATACAATCTTCAGCCGATCTCCTATTCTCCTTATCATCCGTCTGCTCTCTTCTCCGTTACTTCGCGAACTCCTGTGGAAAGTTTGGGAATAGTCCATTTCTCACTGAATGACAGGGGTGACTGGGAGAGTCCATGTATCAAAGAGAGGCACTTTCTACAGCCGCCCCCAAATTCACAGTGTGAATTTGCGAACTAAAAGTGTCTTTGCTACCTTAGGGAATTTAGAGCTAGTCAGGAAGAGGGGGCAGGCAAATAATCTTGGCTACAGGTCGGGTGTAAACTTTGTCTTTAACCTGTATTTCCGCAGATCTGACTCTCTTGTCCGGCCCAGGAAAGACCTGAACAATTCTCCCTACAGGCCAAAGAGCACGGGCCAGTTGCTGGTCCACAATCATGACTGTGTCACCGACCTGCAGGTCAGTTTCCTCAGTCTTCCACTTCTGTCTGATCTGGAGGTTGGGTAGGTAGTGTCGAATAAAGTGCCTCCAAAAGTGATCAGCCAAAAGCTGGCTGTGTCTCCATCTCTTACGGCTCAGGAGTTCAGAGTCTTGATATACCACTTGCGGTAATGAGGCATCTCGCCGCCCCATCAACAAGATGTTGGGAGTCACTGGATCTGGATCTGCAACGTCCGAAGAGGTGTAGCCAATGGGTTTAGAGTTGAGAATTCCTTCTATTTCTATGAAGACTGTCCTCAGCACTTCTTCTGTAACCGTCTGGCTGCCAATGGTGACGTTAAGTGCAGCCTTTAAAGAACGTATTTCTCTCTCCCAACATCCACCGAAGTGAGGTGAACTGGGTGGATTGAAGATGAATTTGATCTTTTGGCTGGCGAGTTGGGATTGGAGCTCAGGTTGAAGGGCGATGAATGACTCTCTCAGTTCTCTTTCTCCTCCTTTAAAGTTGGTACCTTGGTCTGCCAGAAGCTCAAAGGGTTTACCACGTCTGGAGATGAATCGTCGTAAAGCCATTAAGAAGGAGTCAGTGTCCATGCTGGTGAGTATGTCAATGTGGACTGCACGGGAAGTCATGCATTTGAAGATGATTCCCCATCTTTTTTCATTTCTGCGTCCCACCTTTATGGTGTAAGGTCCAAAGCAATCCACACCTGTTGAGTAGAACACAGGTTGATGGATCCTTAATCTGGCGGGTGGGAGGTCCGCCATTCTGGGTGGATGTGGTTGTCCCCGCCATCTCTGACACTCAGTACATTGACGTTGGTGGTTTCTGACCGCGGCTCGTCCCCGTATCACCCAGTATCTCCGCCGAAGTTCAGCAAACACCCTATCTGGTCCTGGGTGATGTAACCGATCATCCTGGTCTTTGATTATTAGTTTGGTGATTGGGTGACACGAATCAAGGACAATAGGATGTATAGTATCCTCCTCTAGCTGGCTGATCTGACGGAGGCGACCACCCACACGTACGAGTTTGGTGTCCTCATCGAATTCAGGGGCTAAGCACAGCAAGCGACTATTCTTTGGCAAGGCTTTACCTGCTCTGAGGTAGGCCAGTTCCTCTGGAAATGATTCAGCTTGGCTTTGACGAAGGACTGCAAGTTCTGCCTCTTTGTAGTCATCTGCTGTTGGGATATCAGTGGCCGCCTCATTGACAGGTTGTATGTAAGCCTTCAGTAACTCTGAAAGTGTACGGTACTTCTGTGGATCGGGAGTGGGTGGGGAGGAGATCGATAGACCACAGAAGATTGGCTTTCTCCGTTCACGGTCTTGGTCAGGGGTTGTGAACGGTGGCATCTCTGGCCAATGTTCAGTTGCTTGTCCGAGAAATTTTGGCCCTTTGTACCATCTGCTTTCCTGGCCTATGTCACAGAGGGATTTTCCCTTGGTGATGTCATCTGCGGGGTTCTCCTTTGATGGCACGTACCTCCAATTATCAGACTCTGTAAGTTCCTGGATTTCTGCCACTCTGGTGCCTACAAACACTTTAAAACGACAGGAGTGTGACAGCAGCCAGGTAAGAACAGTTGTGGAGTCAGACCACAGAGTGACACTGTGGATGGGCAAAGTCAGCTCTGTCTTCAGAACTTTCGCGAGTTGTGCTCCTGTGAGTGCTGCACATAACTCCAACCGTGGAATGGTTTGCTGTTTTTTCGGGGCCACCCGAGATCTAGCAGTGACAAAGGCTACTTCCACTTTACCTTCAGGGTTTTCAGTGCGTATATAGGCCACAGAACCGTAGGCTCGCTCTGAAGCATCGCAGAAAATGTGGATCTGCCTAATGCTGGTAGGGTTATCCAGTTCTTTACTGCAGTAACACCTCTGCAACCCAAGTTGCTGCAAACCATCCAGCTCACTCTCCCAAGATTTCCACAAGTTCAACAGTTCCTCAGGCAGTCGGGTATCATCCCACTCTCTTTTCTTGTCCCATAACCTCTGTACAATCACCTTGGCCCGTGTTGTGAATGGCACAATATATCCAATAGGGTCATATTGGCTAGCAAGGATATGGTATATGCTCCGCATAGTTGGAAGTGGATGGTCTGTCCGACGCTGCTTATATGAGAGAGTATCTGATGAGCAATGCCAATGTAATCCAAGAGTTGACTCCTGTGCGTCTTGATGACCTTCGCTGAGCCACTGGATACTGCTTTGAGATCGAGCATCCGCTGGCAGGTGGCTGATGACTGATGGATCATTGCTCGCCCACTGTCTTAGGTCAAAGCCTCCTGAACTTAAGAGTCTGCGGAGTCTGTCAACAAGGTCTTTTGCGGCCTCACTGGTGGCAAAGCTTTGAAGGCAGTTGTCAACGTAGAAAGATTTCTCTACTGAGAACTGTGTGTCTTCAGACTCACTGTGATCCAAGACGTGCTTCTGTAAAGCGAACGTTGCACAGCAAGGACTACACGTTGTTCCAAAAGGAAGTACTTGCCATTCATACACCTCTGGTGCCTTGTCTTTCTGAAGATTTCTCCAAATGAATCTCAGTAGTGGTTTGTCTTCAGGCAAAAGGAGTACCTGGTGGAACATCCCACGAATGTCACTACTAACAGCGATAGAATGTTCTCGAAATCGCAGAAGAACTGACAGAAGAGAAGGGCTGAGTGGTGGACCTGGGAGCAAGTACTCATTCAGGTTGTGGCCTTGGTAAGCAAAAGAACAGTTGAAGACAACCCTTTTCTTTCCATTATGTTCCACCAGATGATGTGGAATGTACCAGCTCTCTTTGGAATGGTTCACCTGTTCAGGAGTGAGTTTTGTGATATAGCCAGCTTGCTGTAACCTGACTATCTCTTCTTGGTAAGCCCCTGCTTGATCAGGATTCTTGTTAAGCCGATTCTCCATCCCCCTTAATTGCGGCAGAACAGCTTCTTTGGGTGCATGTAGACATGGCATACCTTTGGCTCGTAGAAGAGGGGTAGCATAACGTTGGATTCCGTTAACATCCACTCTCACAATTTTGTCCTGGAGAAGTTGGATGGACTCTTGGTCTTGTCTTGACCTTGTCAGTACCTTCTCGTTTCGGTATGGAAGAATGTCCATTTTCCACAGTTTCTCTACATTTGCATAAATGTCAGTACTGGGCCGTAAACTGGTAAAGAGACATTGCTGTGGGGAAAGTCTGCTGGTCACCTCTTGTGCTGGTCCTTGTAGTGTCCATCCTAGACGTGTTCTCACAGCAGCAGGGCCACCAGGTGGACCCAGTCTAACCGGTTCGATGGGTGTGATGAGGTGAGGGCAGTCAGAGCCAATGAGAACTACTGGTTTCACTTTGTAAAAATGCTGTAGTGGCAGGCCTGCAAGGTGCTTGTACTTCTTCTGGAGTACCTTTACTGGATGTGTATGCTCTGCTAAACCCAGGCTGTTGGCGGTGAAGGCACTACGTATTTTGAAAGCCTTACAAGGGTTAGCCACTGAGGACACAGTGAATGTCACAGCCGCCCCATGAATGGTCTGTGTATCTTTCCTGACTGTACGTAGAACCAAATCCTCTGGCTGTCCCTTAAGATTCAACTTCTGCACTGCTTCGTGTAGGATAATGGTCCGCTCTGACCCATCATCGAGAATGGCATATGCCTCCATGGATTTGTTGCCATTTTGCAGATTAACTTTAGTCACCTT
The DNA here is from genome assembly GCA_033150135.1 of Gobio occitaniae. Classification (NCBI taxonomy): domain Eukaryota; kingdom Metazoa; phylum Chordata; class Actinopteri; order Cypriniformes; family Gobionidae; genus Gobio; species Gobio occitaniae. The sequence goes on along the minus strand of JARQWZ010001467.1, from coordinate 248,508 downwards.
CAGCAGAATTTTGTTGTCACAAGTTGGACGATCCACATACAAGACTGCACTGGCTGGAACTGATTCTTCGGTGGCTCTACTTTGGTCATTTACATCATGTAGTGCTTGCAGATGCTTCCTATTACAAGATGGACAGAGGGCTTTCAGTGTGCAATTTGCAGCGTGATGACCACGCCCACAGCGCCAGCATCTATTTTGACCTTTAATCCAAGCCACCTTCTGCTCCTTGTTGAGTAACTTGAAGTTCTCACAGCCATTCAGGAAATGTCTGTTGCTGTCACAGAATGGACAGTAAGCGTTCAGCCCTTCTCTCTTAGATTCGGCTAGTTTTGGTGGATGAACTGGTGATGCTGGGCTGGCCTTCGGTCTCTCTGTACCAAGGAGAATGGTAGTAGGTTTGCGTGGTTGCCTATAATCTCTCCTCACCTCCCTTCTCTGCACTGACGAAACTTTAGACTGACTGATATAGTCAGTGTGGTCCTCTTGAACTTGAAGCTCGTACTCAAGCCAGTCCGCAAAGTCTAATAATGTAGGGATAGTGACATGATGAGGATGTGTGTACCTCTTGAAACTTGACCTGAGGTCATGCGGTAGTTTGCTCATCAATCTGGACACATGTGACCCACACTCCAGCTCAACATTTCCTTTCTGGCCCAGCTGTTCCAACATACTAACTAGGGAACGTACTTGGAGTCCGAACATGCGAAAAGCTTTCACATCTCCGCTGCGAATGTTCGGTCCATCCATCAGTTCTGCAATGCGTTGTAAGGCTAGGTGGTGAGGCTGGCCATACATTTTATTGAGGGCTCTCATGGTGTTTGTGAAAGGGAAGCTTGAGTTACTGTACGAGTCTGCAACTAGTAGTGCTTCCTCCAACTTAAGATGGTCAGTGAGAATCTGATACCTGAATCGCTCGGTTGCATCTCCAGGCAGAATGTTCTCCAATGCTATCCTCAGTCTAGAAAACTCTCGAGGATCAGGGGATGTTAGGAAGGGAATGGTTGGAGCAGGGCCTCTATATGTTTTCTCCTGTGTCAATGGAGGCTGGTAATAAGCTTGTCTGGAGTCTGGATGAGGAGGTGGCATCTGCTCATATGCCAGGGTCTCTAACTCTGACTGATGAGGCGGAATGTGTTCGGAGAAACGAGAGTGCTTGGGTTGAGGTGGGTTGCTGTAACGCACTTGTGGGGGTACTCTCTCATGCATTGAGGAAGAAATGTCCATGTTTCTGAAATCATCAGTTAAGCTAGCTGGGCGCAGTTCTCTCATTACAGTAGGGGGCGTTGGTGGCTTTTTCCGGGGGGCTGGAGTCGGACGGAAATGTTGCAGGGTCTCAGAGCTCACCCCTGGAGTAAATGGACTTGGAGATGGCACTGGTGAAGTCACTGACCTGAAGGGGGCTCCTCTTTCCGCCTTAAGACTTTGCAGTTCCTGATGCAACAAAGCATTCTGTTGACTTATCTCCTGCAGTGCTGAAATAATCTCTGGAAGTTGGCTGGTTTGTAGCCGCAAGTCGGCATTCTCTCGTTTCAGCACCTGCAGCGTGGCTATAAGCTCTACTTCCTCTTCTCCTCGCCCTTCAGATATTTCACTTTGCCATTCATCTCTCAGTGTCCACTTATCATGGTCTAACTCTTGACTGACAGGAGAAGATGATCTGGTGTGTCCTACCATACTTGGTGACTGGACCCTAATTTGACTGAAGTCTGGGAGTGGCTGTCGATGCGGCAATAGCTCACCAAGCTCGTAATCAGCCAAATGAGATGGTGGGTTGATCCGTCTTCGTGGACGCACAACAGGTGCTTCTCTCTCAGGTTGAGACATCGCTGTAGCAATTCACCGCTCCGGCTCGAAGGACCATGAAAAATCTTGTGAGTCTTTACTCTAATTTCTAGTTCAGGTTTGGTTGAAGGCTACAGTTTGTCCGGTCAGAACAATGATGTCTCACTCAGGGTATAATCCAAATCTTTGGTTTTATTGACTGTGCATAAATGTGTGGTTCTGTGAATATAGAATACAAAATACAAATATAAATATGGATATAGCATAAATAAAACAACACAATACTAACAAAGCTTTTGGTGAATAAAGGTGAAATAGAACACCATATAACCTCTATGATGATAAACTAAAATAAATGGGACTGGACGTTCAATACAATGCGCACAATGTGTGTGCGCTAATACTGCCCATGAGCTGTGCGCGTGAGCCTGGATGCTGCTGCACGTGCGGACCGAGATGAACTTTAGAGCGCATGCGCGCTACCGGAGATGCGACCGTGCATCGGTGTTTATAAGGCATACATATGCTTAACACTGACAGTAATTGACATGAATAAATATAGAATGACAGTCATGTCACAGCTACCGAATCAAATAACGTAAATAACATTAAATGAACTACAGATACAGGTAGAATAGCGTTAGTTGCATTGGCCGAGAATGTTCAATAATTATCTGATGACTTACGGTGTGATGCACGCACACGCACTATCGATAAGAACTCCTCCGATTTGGACTAATACACTATTTACTCAAAACTATATACAATCTTCAGCCGATCTCCTATTCTCCTTATCATCCGTCTGCTCTCTTCTCCGTTACTTCGCGAACTCCTGTGGAAAGTTTGGGAATAGTCCATTTCTCACTGAATGACAGGGGTGACTGGGAGAGTCCATGTATCAAAGAGAGGCACTTTCTACACTGATAATATACAACAATGCCAAGGTTTCTGGAAAGAGGTTTGGTTAAGAGATATTTACGTTCCACTTGGTTGAGTAAGCAGTCTGATGGCGGCGATTCTTCCACTGGTTGTACTGGGTGACAATGCAGTGGGAAAGGAGCTGGAATCCGTTTCACCAGTCTTGAACACGAAGATCTGTGGGATGCTGATCTCCTGGAGCACCAAAGGGTCCTAAAATCTGGAACACGCAGATGAGGCCCTGAAGAAGGTGCAGAAGGTCCTTAATCTGGAACATGCAGACGGAGGAACCTTGAAGTGAAGGTTTGCTCTCCTGAGCTTAACCTTGTTGCAAATGTCTCTGTGTGTCTTCTGACTCTGTGGGTCAGACACTCAGGACTTGGTCAATCCGCTTTGGTCTCTCTGGCATGGAGACTCGGGATGTGCTGTAGTCTCGTTGGACTAAAGCCCTATTCTCACAGCATTAGTATTATCTGGGGACCTCTGGTGATTTGTAATAATTGCAGAGAATGTCTGTGATCTTAATCCCATGCAAATCGGACATGTCTGTAATTTGTAAAGTAAAATTTCCCCCCCAAATACCTACCATATTTCGCCAAACACAGAGGTCCTGTGATAATATAGTCCCGTGCGAATCTGCCTCTCTGTGATTTGGCCGGGATTAGGCGGATGGTATATAATTTTTGCAAGGTTTTTGTGTCCTGTGCACATTCTATCTTTATCTTTCACAAAGAATGGATCTAGGCTGCATATAATGCGCACCGTTATGAATTCCCGTGCGGCCGCGCGGATTATACTTTCACTTTAGAATGAGCAATTTGGGAGTAAATTGCTTGAATGGTGTGTTTAATATTATTCTTAATGAAAAACACAAAAACAGAACAGTACAATGACAAACTCGCTTAAATAGGTGCTTTTACATTTAGCTTTGAAACTGAATCTTCCGCCGTATATTATATTGCTCAGTTCAGTTTTTAATTGTAGCGTCTGTTCTCTAACTGAACTAAATATTTTTTATTACTATAAAACAATCAAAATGGTATCGATACGACTGTTTATAATTTCATACAGCTATATCTATAAAGAAAAAAACATTTACAAGTCTTGACATCATATCCGGGAGATAAGTCAGTAAATTCAAGTAAAATCACAGCTTATCCCGTGCGAATGCGCCACGCAAAATTCAGATGTGGGGGAGTAATTTCTAAATCACACAAGGTCCCCAGGTAATACTAATCCCGTGCGAATACGGCTTAAAACTCTGAACGTAGTGGTTGTTAATGTCTCTTTCCTCACAGGCTGGAGGCTCAGAACGTGGTCGTATCTGTTGCTGCCTCACAAGATGTAGACTCAGATTCTCAGATCTTTTGTTGTCTCTCTGGATTAACCTGAGGGTCAGGACTTGGTTGCTCTGTCACAGTCTCATCCTTGCTGGGGAGACTCAGAACTTGGTGAACTGTTTGTCTCTCTCAAGGAGAAACTCAGAACTTGGTTGCTCTGTCACAGTCTCATCCTCGCTGGACAGACTCAGAACAAGGTGTGTCTGTTGAAAGGGTACCTTTATCCTTTTCCGAATAGGAGGAGATTGCAATTTAGCGCTTCTCCATTCCAGTGTTGCGATTGGCTGTTGGCATCAGAGGGGGTCCACAGTGAGACTCACCCTTCTTTCTCCTGTGGAACTCATTTGCATACTGTACACAGTTAGAAGAAGTCTTTAAAGTGTCTTTAAAGTTTACCAATGCATTTCTCACTTTCCAAACCACCATCGGAATACCCGTGGCAATATTCTAAACAAATAGAAACCAAACATGATGGGAAAATATTGAACTGTTCATTAATTTGTTCATTATCAGCTGATTCTGTGTAAGATGTTGCATTACAAATAGCTCAGAGTAAAAAAAAAACTGCACACTGTTAATACTGCTCCCAAAGATTTAGTAAAACATGCAACGTTTCAACCCCAAAAGGGTCTTCGTCAGTCCTCAAATGGCCAAACCTGCTTTTGATATGAAACAAAGGCTAAGCTTTTAAAATGTTTAAAGTTTTAATATGAAATTCAAACAATAAATAGCGTGTTGCGCTAATGTGGCAGTTAAAGCCAGAGGCGTTGAAAAACAGCGACATGCTCTCATCTCCCAGCGGCGAGTGCGGTCACGTGGATCATGTGCTCTCAATAGTTCCACACAAACCTGCGCTGTCAATGCATTTGAATGGATAGAGGACAGTTTCACTATACAGGTATTTGCAGCAATTTTTGGTAAACAGTACAGCATAGTGTGCATTGATTATTATGTCAACCATTTACCGTATCATTTTATTATGGAGAGTGATGGAGATCAACATTGGTAACATTAATGTTAATGTTTTTCTTGTATTTAGCCCTCAGGTATTCCTTACTAGTTGCTCACACTCATACTCATTGATGGTCAAATGAGACCATACACCTTAAATATTTTTCAATTAAATAAATGTTCTATATTTTAGTTTAATAATATTTATTGCATATTTTGAGGAGATCTTTTGGTACTAAATATGCCTACTATTTGTGCAGTAAGTATGGTCCATTAATGACCAATTAATGAATTAAAATGTTTTTCTTCTAATATTTGTCTTATTTATATTATATTATATTATATTATATTATATTATATTATATTATATTATATTATATTATATTATATTATATATATATACAATAATGTTTGAATCTCCCTCTGAAGCCGTGTATGGAATGTTTGAATCTCCAGCTGAAGCCTAAGTTCTGTTTTGTGTCTTGTTACGCACTCGAACTGTCAAATACACACAGTTACGTCAAAATGGCTGTCTTGATGAGTATTCAGGTAAACACAGTCGGTTATGCTTTAAGTGAACGATATCAACAATATGAACAAGGATAAATTAAAATAACAAAAATAATAGTCCACCTCTAGTTCAAGTGTCTTTGTTTAACTGGATGTTCTTGATGTTAAGTTTTAGGTTTATAATTATATGTTACCAAGTAGTAAATGTTGGCATTACATTTTTTGTTTATTTACATTGATATTAAAATTACATTGTCAGATTTGTGACATTAATTTTTGCTAAAACACTACTGGTCACTTTCAGAAATTGTAGCGATGCTTTTTCCCCCCAGGAAGAATGTGAAACATATAAATGGTATCTTTCTCAGTTTTTAAATAACTTTTTTAATATAATTTAAATTGATTTAACACACTTAAAGCAATATTGTATCGCATATCGAATATCGCATTATTTAACAAGGATATCGCAGATTGCATTTTTCTTCAATATCGCACAGCCCTATATGGAATGTTTGAATCTCCAGCTGAAGCTACACTTTCTGTAAAGCTGCTTTGAAACAATGTGTATTGTGAAAAGGGCTATACAAATAAATTTTAATTGAATTGAATTGAAGCTGTGTATGGAATGTTTGAATCTCCAGCTGAAGCCGTATATGGAATGTTTGAATCTCCCGCTGAAGCCGTGTATGGAATGTTTGAATCTCCCTCTGAAGCTGTGTATGGAATGTTTGAATCTCCCGCTGAAGCTGTGTATGGAATGTTTGAATCTCCCGCTGAAGCTGTGTATGGAATGTTTGAATCTCTCGCTGAAGCCGTGTATGGAATGTTTGAATCTCCCGCTGAAGCCGTGTATGGAATGTTTGAATCTCCCACTGAAGCCGTGTATGGAATGTTTGAATCTCCCACTGAAGCTGTGTATGGAATGTTTGAATCTCCCACTGAAGCCGTGTATGGAATGTTTGAATCTCCCGCTGAAGCTGTGTATGGAATGTTTGAATCTCCCGCTGAAGCTGTGTATGGAATGTTTGAATCTCCCGCTGAAGCCGTGTATGGAATGTTTGAATCTCCCTCTGAAGCCGTATATGGAATGTTTGAATCTCCCGCTGAAGCTGTGTATGGAATGTTTGAATCTCCAGCTGAAGCCGTGTATGGAATGTTTGAATCTCCCGCTGAAGCCGTGTATGGAATGTTTGAATCTCCCGCTGAAGCCGTATATGGAATGTTTGAATCTCCCGCTGAAGCCGTGTATGGAATGTTTGAATCTCCGCTGAAGCCGTATATGGAATGTTTGAATCTCCGCTGAAGCCGTGTATGGAATGTTTGAATCTCCCGCTGAAGCTGTGTATGGAACGTTTGAATCTCCCGCTGAAGCCGTGTATGGAATGTTTGAATCTCCGCTGAAGCCGTATATGGAATGTTTGAATCTCCCGCTGAAGCTGTGTATGGAATGTTTGAATCTCTCGCTGAAGCCGTGTATGGAATGTTTGAATCTCTTGCTGAAGCTGTGTATGGAATGTTTGAATCTCCCGCTGAAGCTGTGTATGGAACGTTTGAATCTCCCGCTGAAGCCGTGTATGGAATGTTTGAATCTCCAGCTGAAGCTGTGTATGGAATGTTTGAATCTCCCGCTGAAGCCGTGTATGGAATGTTTGAATCTCCGCTGAAGCTGTGTATGGAATGTTTGAATCTCCCGCTGAAGCCGTGTATGGAATGTTTGAATCTCCCGCTGAAGCTGTGTATGGAATGTTTGAATCTCCCGCTGAAGCCGTGTATGGAATGTTTGAATCTCCGCTGAAGCTGTGTATGGAATGTTTGAATCTCCCGCTGAAGCCGTGTATGGAATGTTTAAATCTCCCGCTGAAGCCGTGTATGGAATGTTTGAATCTCCCGCTGAAGCCATGTATGGAATGTTTGAATCTCTTGCTGAGCTGTGTATGGAATGTTTGAATCTCCCGCTGAAGCTGTGTATGGAATGTTTGAATCTCCCGCTGAAGCTGTGTATGGAATGTTTGAATCTCCCGCTGAAGCTGTGTATGGAATGTTTGAATCTCTCGCTGAAGCCGTGTATGGAATGTTTGAATCTCCCGCTGAAGCTGTGTATGGAATGTTTGAATCTCCCGCTGAAGCCGTGTATGGATTGTTTGAATCTCCCGCTGAAGCCGTGTATGGAATGTTTGAATCTCCCGCTGAAGCTGTGTATGGATTGTTTGAATCTCCCGCTGAAGCTGTGTATGGAATGTTTCAATCTCTCGCTGAAGCCGTGTATGGAATGTTTGAATCTCCCGCTGAAGCTGTGTATGGAATGTTTGAATCTCCTGCTGAGCTGTGTATGGAATGTTTGAATCTCTCGCTGAAGCCGTGTATGGAATGTTTGAATCTCCCGCTGAAGCTGTGTATGGAATGTTTGAATCTCCCGCTGAAGCCGTGTATGGAATGTTTGAATCTCCTGCTGAGCTGTGTATGGAATGTTTGAATCTCCCACTGAAGCCGTGTATGGAATGTTTGAATCTCCTGCTGAGCTGTGTATGGAATGTTTGAATCTCTCGCTGAAGCCGTGTATGGAATGTTTGAATCTCCCGCTGAAGCCGTGTATGGAATGTTTGAATCTCCAGCTGAAGCTGTGTATGGAATGTTTGAATCTCCCGCCAAAGCCGTGTATGGAATGTTTGAATCTCCCGCTGAAGCCGTGTATGGAATGTTTGAATCTCCAGCTGAAGCTGTGTATGGAATGTTTGAATCTCCTGCTGAGCTGTGTATGGAATGTTTGAATCTCCCACTGAAGCCGTGTATGGAATGTTTGAATCTCCCGCTGAAGCCGTGTATGGAATGTTTGAATCTCCCGCTGAAGCCGTGTATGGAATGTTTGAATCTCCAGCTGAAGCTGTGTATGGAATGTTTGAATCTCCAGCTGAAGCTGTGTATGGAATGTTTGAATCTCCAGCTGAAGCTGTGTATGGAATGTTTGAATCTCCCGCCAAAGCCGTGTATGGAATGTTTGAATCTCCCGCTGAAGCCGTGTATGGAATGTTTGAATCTCCAGCTGAAGCTGTGTATGGAATGTTTGAATCTCCAGCTGAAGCTGTGTATGGAATGTTTGAATCTCCAGCTGAAGCTGTGTATGGAATGTTTGAATCTCCCGCCAAAGCCGTGTATGGAATGTTTGAATCTCCCGCTGAAGCCGTGTATGGAATGTTTGAATCTCCCGCTGAAGCCGTGTATGGAATGTTTGAATCTCCAGCTGAAGCTGTGTATGGAATGTTTGAATCTCCAGCTGAAGCTGTGTATGGAATGTTTGAATCTCCAGCTGAAACTGTGTATGGAATGTTTGAATCTCCAGCTGAAACTGTGTATGGAATGTTTGAATCTCTCGCTGAATATAATATAATTTATTTGTCATTGTTAGCATCAATCGACAGTGCATTTTCATAAAGTGCCAGAGATAAACAGTAACACATGTCACAACATAACAGGGCAATTGACATACAGTAGGCCGAGAGTGGGGAATATGAAAAAAAGTGTGTGTGAATATGTATACTGCAGCGATGCAAAGTCCAGTTCTCAGGTATTGCAATTGGTGGATAGTGAGCATACTAAATGGGTTAAGTTAGAGGGGAACAGTGTTCATTCAGCAGTCTGACTGCCTGGGGATAAAGACTATTAGCCATTCTGGTGGTCCGGGCTTGAAGAGACCTGTACCTCCTCCCTGATGGAAGTTGTGTACGAAGAGAAATTGTGCACCCAACCTGAGACTGATGATAAACCAGTCATGCTACGGAAAATGTCACTCTCTTTTGCTGTTGGTCATTGTAGTGAAACGTTCGTTGGTTACAAGGAGGAAGAAGGCAGGGTCAGCGTGACTGGTACTCGGGGTTTTTATTCAACTTCTCTTTATACAACATAAACGTGCGCACACCGCGCTTCCAATAACTCAGGCTCAAATAATTTGTACAGTTTTCTTCGTCCAGTCCGTCTCACGACCACGAGTTCCCAGCCAGTGTCTCTCTTCCAGTGGCCCATTCCCATCTGGCTTATATACCATCTCTCCGCGCCAATCACTGCAATTAGACACAGGTGTTTCTCATTATGCACTTGACCTACTTACTCACCGTCTCCTGACTCTCTGGCTGCGTTCGAAACCGCATACTTCCCTACTATATAGTATGTAAAAAGCAGTAGGCGAGCGAATAGTATGTCCGAATCCTCAGTATTCATAAAAGAGTAGGCGAGAATTTCCGGGCGGATGAACTAATTCTCGCGAGATTCGGACGCGCGTGTACTTAAATTGCGTCCGAATATGCCTACATACCTAATATATAGAAGGAGAAAACAGTACGTGAATGGAGTAGTATGTCCGAAACCTCAGTATTTATAAAACAGTATAGGCGAGAAATCCCCGGATGGCCTACTGCGTCCGCCCAGATTCTGAAGTGTGCATCCGATGGACACTTTAATATCCCATGAGGCCATGGGGAATCATCATTTTCGAACATGTCGGAGGACGGAGACGCAGCTGTTTTCAAGTGTAAGTACAACAAACTGAACCGCTGTTAATTGTATTTAAATTTCACATATTTAACAACTGACGAGGAAACTGTTGGTTTTAAGACATTAATATATATTAAATATTGATATATTAAAGGTATTAAATAGCTGTAAAACATTTCATTTTCATATAGTTAACGCACCAGTCGTGCTTCATTAAGCACACATACTTCTGAAGATTTGTTAATCATCGTTTTCTTGAAAGCATTACTTTAACTGTGTACAAGAATCCGATAAACGTTTGTTTAAAGAAAAGGTGTGAATGCACTCTTAACCATATGCAATATAGACGTTTCCTAAATGTGCGTTTAACATTTGACGGGACATTTTCGATAAGTATTGCAGATGACATCACAGCATGAAATAGACATCTGATCAGAGTGATGTGTGTGTGCTATAATGTAGAGTTCCCTGTTGTCATCACTGCTTACTTTACATGAACGTCAGTAATGTTAATAGATCTACATAAAGTAACTAAACATAAGTTATCTTTTTTATTTGTCCATTAGTACTGTTGATGAATTGAGGAACATTAACACATCAGCAACTACCTCAACATTTAAATGTAGTATTGAGCACAAACTTTTATGCTTTTATCAAGGTGTTGTTTAAGATACAACATGAGAGTTGTCTGATGTTACAGGGGCAGAAGAGCACGTGTGTGTTTATCTGGTGGAGACTGGAGAGAGGCTGATGAAGGAAGGCTGTCATCAAAGGCTTTGAGTATACTACAGAAATGAATAAAACATACATTTAAATCTTAAGTTGTATTTTATTTTAATTTCAAACAGAGTTATTTCAGCACTTTTCTGATTCTTGATGTCTGTGCGTTTGCTGCAGAGCTTCTGTGGTTGAGCCTTGCTCAAGGAAACCTTCAGCTTATCAGTTCAGTGTTTAGCCCACCACACCACAAAAGTCATAAAGCTACAATACAAGTAGCATGTAATTGTAAAAATATTACATTAAATATGGCAAGAAATGGGATGCTGACAGCATGAATTGTAAAGCGTTTTAAGTAGTCATGCTGATGGAGAGCAGACACACAGATGTTTGGAGCAGACATCAGCAGTCAGAGATTGTCCCACACATGTTCTCACTCTTGCTTCAGGGTTGTGGGGTTCAGGAGGACATGAGGCTGGGACAGGAGAAGGTGTTCACGGTGGTCAACTGCTTCATCAATATAAAGCCACAGAAGCACAGCTGTGTTGAGATGGCAGCAGATGTGGGCTTCACCGCCTGTAAATGTGATAGTTTGTTAGAACAATACGTTTGAATAAAGCTTTGTTTCATGTGTTGGTGACTTATTCATTTGTGATGTTTACTTTTATTCATTCTTTTACTCATTAATTCATGTTTCCTATTGTTGTCCGTAAATAAAATATTTTATTAACTCATGCATTTATTCATTGCTTGACTGAAAATTGGTATTCATTTGTCTAGTGTATATTCATGCATCGCTATGTCATATGACAAGTTGCATTTTGCTTGTTTTACTAAAACAATATAATTTTCAGTAAAAAAAATTAAGAAAAAGTAATATAATTAAGTATTGGTCAGCATTTGTCATTATTATTGTAAGTGTTTTAGTGGGCTAGCAATGCAATTCATTCTGGGGTAATCTTAATTTTGAATAGTGAACTTACATTTTAAGAGTATAAAATCAACAGTGTTCTCCCAAGGTGAGATCTTCGAGCAGCTGAAAGAGGTCTCTGTGCAAACACTGAGGGAAACCGCACAGGTCGGGCTGTGGAGTTACTGATGCTTTGAGCTCTCACTGCACCTGTCACTCATATCTTTTATTTCATAATTACATGGTTGTATCTTTAACAATCATAATGATAAAACAAAACAAATGTCATGGGTTTGCATACATTATATACAAAGAAAAAAAACAATAAGGTTAGATATCTTTGAATAATTAATCATAATGCAATAAAAAACGTCGTAGGTCACATGATAACGTCAACATGGCGCATAAAGTGTGGATCGCATTCATACTTAACGAGATCAGGCAATATAGTACCTACTCTTTTAGAGCTCGTTAAGTAAGTACTTATTGAAAATGAGTACCTACTCAATGAGTATGCGGTTTCGAACGCAGCCTCTCTCTCCGTGCAGACTTTGCTAAACCACGCCCCCTCTGCCACAGTCATTTTTATGGGATATTGTAAATTTGACCGTTACATTATGCTAACTGTATTTCATTTGTTTATTGGTTTTCTTTATTTTGAAAGAAAGGTCATTTGAATTGATAAAAACCTCACAAAGAAACATGATATGATGATGAAGACATTTATTAGATTTTATTTGTATAATATACCAGACTGGCACCCCTTTCAAGACTCAAGCTGGACTTCAGTTTGAGCTTCACAAAAGTTTGGGTTTCACTTTATTTTGATGGTCCCTTTAACACATTCTGTTGACTATAAAAAACATTGCACCTACATGTCTACTAATTCTCATTAGAGTGTTAGTAGATTATTAGTAGACTGGTAGGGTTAGGGTTAGAATAAGTTGACATGTAGTTGCAAAGTTACTTATAGTCAGTAGAATGTCTGTTGGAGGACCATCACAATAAAGAGTTAGCAGACAGTAAGCAGCCAGTCTACTGATAATCTAATGAGAGTTAGTTGACATGTAGTTGCAAATTTACTTATAGTCAACATGATGTTCAAAAGGGACCATCAAAATTAAGTGTTACCAAAGTTTGCTTTAAACAAGGACCTGAAAGACACACATGATGTTACTCTCTATCTTTAGATCAGTGTTTCTGATGGGTCACAGACAGCAGGGGAAAATAAAGATAAATGCAAATAATCATATAATCATGCCTTTTTAGGATTCCAAAATATATGATTTCATTTTTGCTTCTGGTGAAAATTCACCTGTCACTTAAGATTAAACAGATGCAACTTGGACATATCCTCAGAAATCACCAACAAAACTACACAAAGTAAAACAAAATACGACCCAGACAACATTAAATAAAGGTTCACTTGCAGTGAAGATGAACATGTTTTAGTGTCGACCACATGTGTGTTTTATTGACTGCTGAGAGCATGTCAATAATCAATAATAAATGGACATATTTCAACATATTTGGATCAGACCTTCTGCATAGACCTCCACCTCACACAGAGTGAGAATCCTTGAATCTCCAGGAATGATCAGATTCACATATTGACCCTCCATACCGTTACAGGCGTAGGTGGGCGAAACACCAGCTGGAATACTAGAAATCACATCACATCTACAGAGAGATAGAGCAAACTTCGGTAACACTTTATTTTGATGGTCCCTTTTGAACATTATGTTGACTATAAGTAAATTTGCAACTACATGTCAACTAACTCTCATTAGTTTATCAGTAGACTGTCTGCTTAATGTCTGCTAACTCTTTATTGTGATGGTCCTCCAACAGACATTCTACTGACTATAAGTAACTTTGCAAGTACATGTCAACTTATTCTAACCCTAACCCTACCAGTCTACTAATACTCTACTAACACTCTAATGAGAATTATTAGACATGTAGGTGCAATGTTATTTATAGTCAACAGAATGTGTTAAAGGGACCATCAAAATAAAGTGAAACCATAACTTCATTTAGACTTTATTCTTTCTGCACTTGTGTTTTCAGCCTTGAGGAATCAGAGATTTCTATGGATATTAAGCCACTGAAAGAGGGTCTCACTTGGGATTGTTGTTGCCATTGTTATCCAAAGAGTTTCCGATGCGAATCTCTGCTCCGTTTATTCGTTCCTGACAGCAATCTCGTCTGTTAGTGACGACCACTCTACTAACTCTGTAAGTATTACGCAGATCCAGCCTCCACCATGGGTTAGTCTGACTAGCGGTTGATGAGCACGCTAATGATGGTTGTGTAAAACCTAGATTGAAATCAATGGCCTGTTCAGCGATCCAGCTGCCATTGGTTGATGACTGTGTGACGATTCCTCCTGCTGCCAAATTACCTGTAAAATTACAGTATCCGTCAAGTCAAGTTAAGTCAAGTCAACCTTATTTATATAGCGCTTTTAACAATGCAGATTGTTTCAAAGCAGCCTTACAGTGTTAAACAGGAAAATAATGCAACAGAATTTTATTCAGCCATATAGCCATTCTGGAGAAAACGGTGATGTCATCATTTAATTTCAATTATCATACAGTGACAGTGTGGGCTTTAGATCAGTAATTAGATCAGTAATTTAATTTATATGGTTAATTTAGTTTAATAATTAGATTTATTTCGATATTTAGTTGAAAAATTTAGAAAAATTTAGTGTCCCCAACTGAGCACGCCAAGCCAAAGGCAACAGTGGCAAGGAAACCAAAACCCCATTAGGTGACCTAATGGAGAAAAATAAACCTTGGGAGAAACCAGGCTCAGTCGGGGGGGGGGGGGGGGGCAGTTCTCCTCTGGCCAATTAACAAGCAGTGTATGATTATTATTCTGGCAACTTTACAGGTCAGAGGTCATAATAGATCGGAATATTCGAAGGATCAGAGGCAACACGCCGGAGACGGGTTTATTGAGGATGATGTGTTGATTAAATAATTATTTAAGTGCAATATTCGAAAGATCATAGGCAACACACTGGAGACGGGTTTATTGAGGATGACATATCGATTTAAGAATTATTAAATTGTAATATTCGAACAATCGGAGTCATCATGCAGGAGACGATCTGTCACATCTGTTCTGTGTCTGGCTCTCTGTGGGACTTTTATGTTGTCCTGTTTCCTGTGGGGGTTTTGTAGTTTTTATCTATTAAAGAGCCATTTTGAGAAAAATCGAGTTAAAGTTTTCTAAAGGTTCCAAAACAAAATCATCTAGAAACCATTCCTTAAAATCCATGGTCAAAACCAAATATCTATGGGAACAATATTTATAATTTTGTTTCCCTATGATAGTACAATTGTTTGATTAACATAAATGAAACAGACAACCTATATATTAAGACCTACTGTACCGCACGGGTCTAATATTCGGTTGTTAAGTCTGACGTCACGCGGCAGCGCTTCCGGGTCCAAACTGTCACATGTCTGTCTTGTCCTGTGTAGCACATGGTGTTCCCATTCAGTCAGTCACTCTTGACGCCACGTCGGAGTACCAACGAATAGGAATCTCGCTCGCGAGAGCCAATCTACTTCGAGTGTAACTAAACAAGCCAATGCACATTGGCATGCAATGATTGCACCAGGTGCTCATGCCACGCCGTGCGGGTATAAATGAGACACAGGTGATTGCATCAAATCAACCTTTTGCTTCGGAGCCGGGTGGTAGATGGTAACGCCAGATATCACTCCTGACTGAAGACGGAGCCGCCTTTCGGAAGCGATCTCTTCAGTCGGTGTTGGTGTGACGGCACAGCAGCGGTCGCGTGGTTTTCGGATCATCTCTCTGTGTTGGTTGTTAGAGCAACCACAAAGGCTGTTCTCACAGCTGGTTCGGTGCGCTAGGTGGAGAGCGCTGAAAAGCCGTTCTTACGGCTGGTAAGAGAGCGCCTTCGTGTGAGAGAGCACGCACGTCAGGCTGCACCCACCCCCTGACTGTGTCGCCGCGGCCGCGACCCCGCCCCCTGCGTGCTTCAGCACCAAGGAGAGCGTCCTTCTGAAAGAGCAAACAGATAGAGCTTGCGTCTTTTTCAAGATGACATTCTATCTGTGTGTTTCTGGATGCGGTGGTTACTTGTCACCAAGGGATGGTCACCAGCGCTGTATCTCGTGTTTGGACGTTCAGCATGCTGAGGCAGCACTGGTGGATGACTCATGTTCTCACTGCGGGAACATGACCATCTCATAGTTGCGGTCTAGACTCCATCTCGCAAGGGGTGGAGTCCCCGTGCCTCTGCCTCGATCTAACCCTCCACAGAGGGTTACTTCAGGCAGTAGCACGGGTGATTTGAGGGTTACGGTGAGCGCGCTTCCCCTAGGGAACCAACCCCCGGGGAACCCTCATCCCTCTCGCACTCCACAGCCAGCAGAGCTGCCGTTGGAACGTGGTGGGCCGTCCTCGAGATGTGCACCATCCGTATACTTCGGGGCTCCCCCTGATGATCAGATGTCCATCGCTGCATCGGAGGGAGGGTCAGACTTCTCTGGAGATGACGTGTCGGCGCAGAGGGCTCCTTCGGGAAGATCCGCTGTGCCCGATACAGATCCAGAGATGATGGCCATGCTTTCCCGGGCAGCCGAGAAGATCGGGCTCGTGTGGAACCCTCCACAGTGTCCCGAACCTTCAAGGTTGGATGATTGGTTTCTCGGGGTGGCCCGTGCTGGTTCTCAGCGCCCCACCCCGGTTCCTTTCTTCCCGGAGGTGCACGAGGAGCTCACTCGGTCATGGACGGCACCTTTTACTGCCCGAAACCGGCCCAGTGGATCCTCCTCCCTCACCACCCTCGATGGCAGACTTGCAAAGGGTTACACGCAGGTTCCTCCCGTGGAACGGGCCGTTGCTATGCAACTGTGCCCTAACGCCACATCCAGGGGGAACCCGTGTCTCCCCTCCCGAGCCTGTAGGTACTCGTCCGATCTGATCACGATCAGATGGTCGTGGTGGTCACGATGGTCACGATCCCGCAGTTCTCCAAGAACTGAGAACCGCAACGGACCTCGCGCTTCGTGCGACGAAGGTTTCGGCGCGGGCCGTGGGTCGTGCAATGTCCACTATGGTGGTCCAGGAACGCCATCTCTGGCTGTGTCTGGCAGACATGAGGGAGACGGGGGAGTTAAGGAACCTGATCTTGTCGGTCTCCCTCATGTCTGCCAGACACAGCCAGAGATGGCGTTCCTGGACCACCATAGTGGTGGCCAGACCAGCCAGACCAGCCTCTTCGGCGACGCGGTCCAGAACTTCGCCCAGCAGTTCTCGGCCGCACAGAAGCAGACTGAGGCCATCAGTCACATCCTGTCGCAGCAGCAGCAGCAGCAGCCTCAACCGTCGCAGCAGCAGCCTCAACCCAAGCGATGCCGTGGAGCCGGGCGCAAGCAGGCCACCCCTCCCGTCCAGGCTCCTGCCAAGAGAGGTGGCAAAGGCAGGGGCAAGGGCAAGCGGCCCTGAGACGGGCGACCCGGAGATGGGAGGACTGCTCTTCTGGAGACGGTGACTGCACTGCTCCATCCCCCGGAGGAGGGCCGGGAGGAGAATCTTGTGTTCCGTTTTGTTTCTGTTCTGTTTCGGTACCCAAATTTTCAATAAAAGAGCAGTTTCCTCCATCTCTGGGTCCTCAGGGGGCCCGGAGAGTTGTGGCCGGTCAAACGCCGGACCACACTCATCCTCCCCCTTCGCCAGCGAGCAGCAGTGGACGACCTCCTCACGTTCCTCCTGCCCACCTGTGGAATCAGGTAAGTGTTGCACAGCACACTCTCACCTCGCTGCGGGCCGCCTCCACGAGACAGCCGCCCCAGCCCAGTACCTGCATTCCACCTCGCTGCCCCACGGTGGGTACGCCGGTGGTCCCTATGGTCCCGCTTGCACGGTCTCTGCGAGCCTGGCTAGAGCTCCCCAGTCCTATGGTCCCTATGGTCCCGCTTGCACGGTCTCTGCGAGCCTGGCTAGAGCTCCCCAGTCCGTCTCGCTGGCTCATTCGGACCATCAGGCTCGGCTATGCGATTCAGTTCGCCCGGCGCCCCCCCCCCAGGTTCAAGGGCGTCCGCTTCACCTCGGTGAATGCTGCAGATGCCCATGTCCTGCGTGCGGAGATCGCTGTCCTACTGGCGAAGGACGCGATAGAGCCGGTCCCTCCAGGGGTTTGGACGGGCCCGCACCTGCATTGGCATATCAATTGCCTCGAGTTGCTAGCAGTGCATCTTGCTCTGAGCCGCCTCAAAGCGCGGTTACGGGGCAAAGATTGCGAGTGGCGACTCCACCCCCAGGTGGTTCAGCTGATTTGGAGACAGTTCGGGGTGGCACAGGTCGACCTGTTTGCCTCCCCAGAAACGTCCCACTGCCAGTGGTTCTATTCACTGACCGAGGGTACACTCGGCATGGATGCCCTGGCGCACAGCTGGCCCCAGGGGCTGCGCAAATATGCGTTTCCCCCAGTGAGCCTACTTGCACAGACTCTGTGCAAGGTCAGGGAGGACGAGGAGCAGGTCCTGCTGGTGGCGCCGTACTGGCCCAACCGGACCTGGTTTCCAGAACTTATGCTCCTCGCGACAGCCCCTCCTTGGCCGATTCCTCTGAGGAAGGACCTTCTAACTCAGAGACGGGGCACCCTTTGGCACCCGCGTCCAGACCTGTGGAAGCTTCATGTCTGGCCCCTGGACGGGACGCGGAGGTTGTAGGTGACTTACCCCAAGAGGTAGTTAACACCATCACTTCCCGGAGATGGGGAGGACTGCTCTTCTGGAGACGGTGACTGCACTGCTCCATTCCCCGGAGGAGGGCCGGGAGGAGAATCTTGTGTTCCGTTTTGTTTCTGTTCTGTTTCGGTACCCAAATTTTCAATAAAAGAGCAGTTTCCTGCATCTCTGGGTCCTCAGGGGGCCCGGTGAGTTGTGGCCGGTCAAACGCCGGACCACACTCATCCTCCCCCTTCGCCAGCGAGCAGCAGTGGACGACCTCCTCACGTTCCTCCTGCCCACCTGTGGAATCAGGTAAGTGTTGCACAGCACACTCTCACCTCGCTGCGGGCCGCCTCCACGAGACAGCCGCCCCAGCCCAGTACCTGCATTCCACCTCGCTGCCCCACGGTGGGTACGCCAGTGGTCCCTATGGTCCCGCTTGCACGGTCTCTGCGAGCCTGGCTAGAGCTCCCCAGTCCGTCTCGCTGGCTCATTCGGACCATCAGGCTCGGCTATGCGATTCAGTTCGCCCGGCGCCCCCCCAGGTTCAAGGGCGTCCGCTTCACCTCGGTGAATGCTGCAGATGCCCATGTCCTGCGTGCGGAGATCGCTGTCCTACTGGCGAAGGACGCGATAGAGCCGGTCCCTCCAGCCGATATGAAGACCGGCTTCTACAGCCCGTACTTCATTGTACCCAAGAAAACCGGTGGGTTACGGCCAATCTTGGACCTGCGAGTCCTGAATCGGAGCCTCCACAAGCTACCGTTCAAGATGCTCACGCAGAAACGCATTTTCGAATGCATCCGTGCCCAAGATTGGTTTGCAGCGATCGACCTGAAGGACGCATACTTTCATGTCTCGATTCTTCCTCGACACAGGCCGTTTCTGCGCTTTGCGTTCGAGGGTTGAGCATATCAGTACAGAGTCCTGCCCTTCGGGCTGTCCCTGTCCCCCCGTGTCTTCACGAAGGTCACGGAGGGGGCCCTTGTGCCCCTGAGAGAACAGGGCGTTCGCATCCTCAACTATCTCGACGACTGGCTCATTCTAGCACAGTCCAAGGATCAGTTGTGCGAGCACAGGGATCTGGTGCTCAGACACCTCAGCCAGTTGGGTCTTCGGGTCAACTGGGAAAAGAGCAAACTCGCCCCCGTGCAGAGGATCTCTTTTCTCGGTATGGAGTTGGATTCGGTCGAACAGACAGCGCGCCTCACGGAGGAGCGTGTCCAGTCGATGCTGAGCTGCCTGAACACGTTTCAAGGCAGGATGGCGGTTCCACTGAAAAAGTTTCAGAGGCTCCTGGGGCATATGGCGGCCGCTGCGGCAGTAACACCGCTCGGCCTGCTTCATATGAAACAGCTTCAGGCGGGCGTGGCAACGCGGCACTCACCGGGTGAGCATCACACCGGCCTGCCGCCAGTCCTTCAGTCCATGGTCAGACCCCTCGTTCCTTCGGGCCGGAGTACCCCTGGAACAGGTGTCCAGGCACGCTGTGATTTTCACGGATGCCTCTGCCATGGGCTGGGGAGCCACGTACAACGGGCATGCAGTGTCAGGGGTTTGGACGGGCCCGCACCTGCATTGGCATATCAATTGCCTCGAGTTGCTAGCAGTGCATCTTGCTCTGAGCCGCCTCAAAGCGCGGTTACGGGGCAAAGATTGCGAGTGGCGACTCCACCCCCAGGTGGTTCAGCTGATTTGGAGACAGTTCGGGGTGGCACAGGTCGACCTGTTTGCCTCCCCAGAAACGTCCCACTGCCAGTGGTTCTATTCACTGACAGAGGGTACACTCGGCATGGATGCCCTGGCGCACAGCTGGCCCCAGGGGCTGCACAAATTAATGTTCACCTGCATTTTGAGTCCTCACCCCTTTTTTCACCATAGCGTTCGTGACACAAACGCTCTATCTCATACCACAAGAAAAACAACAAACGGTGCTAATATACATACACAATGTGGTGTAATACTACAAAAAATATATAATCATAACCTTTATCTCCATACCAAAATTCCAGACGGCCAGACAGTGATTCATCTTTTATAAATCGTTAAAATATGAATGTCTGCGACGCTGTGAGCACAGAGACTGTTGTGTAGACTGTAAGTATTTAAAATTTTAACTTTTGAAAATGTTTGATGTTTAATATGAATAAATAACGCTCATAAACGGCCGTCGATGGCATTCTCAAGTGAAACGAGTTGAGGCTTGGACCCAGAAACAGCGTCCCTTTACGTCACGACTTAACAAAAGGATAATGATACACATCAGATGCTTTTCCCCAACAGTTAACCAAACGTTCACTTAAGACATAACAGATAATGTGTGCGTAAGTGATGCGCAGGTCTGCTTTTTTTCCAACCCTCGGGTCCCGCTTTTATGAAATTATTTGGCTCGCACCAGCCCGCACCGCACCAGTGTATCAATTTAAAAAAAAAAATTGTATTTAACACACAGAAATGTTCATAGCGTGTTTACATTCGCTGTGCAAAAAAAGAATGGCGTCCACTGTACCAGGGTTTAATCTATTTCGGCAAGACTCCAGCACCCGGCCAGCAGCTGAAGGTGCGCTCGCTTGATGCGCTTGTGGCCGGGATTCTCCCGCACCTCGTCTTTCATCTTCACTTTTATCTCTCCATTTTTGTTGTCGTGGCTGCCGGTGGTGGGAGATTTCATGACGTGTCGCGTGACGCCAAAATCTTGGGGACATCACGCAAGTTACGTTGCTATGGCCTTGGTATTGTAACCTAATCAAAGAACCTAATAAAATATGAAAATAGATACTCCCAAATATTTAATATAGGCTATAGGGAATTGCAGGCAACATACATTGATTTTTTTATTTTGTTTTTAATGACCCGCCACAACCCGCCCTGCAAATAAGTGAACATTTCTTAACCCGCCCCAACCGGACCAGGTTACCCGCTGGTTATGAGACGACCCGCGTATCACTAGTGTGCGTGAATACTCGCCAAGACAGATATTTTGAAATACTGTAATTCTGTGTATATGTGTATATCGGGATCGGGCACTTTCTTAAAGGTATCTTTGTGCGCACGCTTCAGATGTGTCAGTCAGCGCGAGTAAGATTTGTTTCGTTTACTTCAGCATCTGATTGGGTTCCCAGGCGAGACCCCATGACGTCAGTCCGACGTAACTTTGAACGTGACAGACTGAATGGGAACATGGTGTCGGCCACACATTTGTTTTATTGACTGCTGAGAGTAGTATAATCAGTAAAGAAATCAATAATAAATGGACATATTTCAACACAGTGTGTTTGTTCAGACCTTCTCCATAGACCTCCACCTCACACAGACTGAGAGCCTTTGAATCTCCAGGAATGATCAGATTCACATATTGACCCTCCATATCGTTACAAGCGTAGCTGGACGAACCACCAGCTGGAATACTAGAAATCACAGCACATCTACAGAGAGACAGAGAAAACTTCATTTAGACTTTATTCTTTCTGCACTTGTGTTTTCCGCCTTGAGGAATCAGGGATTTCTATGGATATTAAGCCACTGAAAGAGGGTCTCACACAAGATTGTTGTTGCCATTGTTATCCAAAGAGTTTCCGATGCGAATCTCTGCTCCGTTTATTCGTTCCGGAGAGTAGTCTCGTCTGTTAGTAATGACCACTCTACTAACTCTGTAAATCTGACCCAGATCCAGCCTCCACCATGGGTTAGTCTGATCATTGGTTAACGAGCACGCTAATGATGGTTGCGTGAAACCTGGATTGAAATCAATGGCCTGTTCAGCGATCCAGCTGCCATGGCTATAACGGGTTGATGACTGTGTGGCGCTTCCTCCTGCTGCCAAATTACCTGTAAAATAACAGTATCAAGAAATATTTTATTTTATAAACGTTTACGTTATTTTAGGAATGAACTTCTACCAGATCTGTCTGGTTCACTCTATAACTATATTAAAACCACTGGAATGGATTCAAAATGTGAAAAAAAAGGGTTTAGAGCAGGTTGTTATGAATTACCTGGATAAACCACATAGACTTTCACCTCACAGAGAGTAAGAATCTTAGAAGTTCCAGGAATAACCACAAATACATATCGTCCCTCCATCCTATTACACGAGTAGCTGTAGGAATCTCCTTCTGGAATACTAGAAATTACAGCACATCTAGAGAGAGGCAATAGAGTGAGTTGCTTTTGCTCATTATGACTTGTATTTTCTTCTCTCTAAATTAATTAAATATACTGTATATTTTATGGTTTGATATTTCCCCCAACTTATGTACAATATGATGTTTTTACAATTTTTGCTAAGCTGCAAATGCAATTGAAACTTGCAATTGTTTGCCATGCTAAGCAAGCTTGTTACAAATATTATTATTGTTGAATTTTGTAATGTTACGAACGTTCTCATAACCAAGACAACCACCAATATTGGCGTCATTATTCATGTTAGAAGTTGATCAGTAAACCCAGCTTTGTTCACAGAATTAAGTTACAGTAATATTACTGTTTTTACTGTATTTTTAATTAAATAAAGGCAGCCTTGGTGAGCAGCAGAGATTTTTTTTAAAGAGTTTGCTGAAGTGTCTGATTCATATCAACAGGATATTCTGTATAACCGGTCAGAGTTATCATCAGTGAACAGTGGTACAAACAGTGAACTGGTTCTAAAGATGCTTAGTAAAAATGTAAAAAGTTACCAGAAAACTGGACAGAATCTCTGTAAATAAGAATATATCAGAGAGACTCACGTGGGGTTGCTGAAAGCATCTGAAGAAATGTTTCCGACCCGAATCTCTGCCCCGTTTATCAACTCGCTGCAGCAGTCTGGTCTGTTAGTGATGACCACTCGGTTCACACTGAACACCTTCGGCAGATCCAGCTTCCACCACGGGTTGGTTTGTGTCTTTGTACATATGCAGGTGGAGGGATTCATATCCAGAGCGTTTTGGGCAGACCAGATGAAATTCAAGTCGAAATGTATCGACGACTGGTTGGCTGTGCCCCATCCTGCTGCATTCACTGGAATATGTTCAAGGGAAAAAACAGTGTTTATTGTGAAAAGTGCTATACAAATGAAACTGTGGATGAGTATGACATGAGGACTGATGGGACGTAGTTCTGCTCCACTTCACAGACAATGAGGTGAAGGAGAATTTTAGAATAAATCATTTATAACATTTTATTTAACAAAAATTGCAGCTTGTTCCGCGCGTGTTAGTGAGGCCACCTGTGCTCTGTGTGGATCCTAACGCCCAGTGGTGGAAATGGCCGAAATTCACTAGGCGGACTCTAGTTTGGAAAAGGTTTTTTTTTTTTTTTTTGAGTTGCACAGTTTAAGAGGTTGCAAAAACCTTCTAAATAAATTGTCCTCAGGTTAAAGAAAACCTCTCGATTAAAAAAGCAACTAATTAATTGCACATCTGCGTTTTTAATATTTTTATATTGTATTAAGTTCACAGTTACTCTCCAGATTATTGTAGAAACAACTTAAAGACAGTATATTTGAAATATTTTTTTGTAATGGCATATTTTTATGAAGGCTAGTATCACTGATACTAAAACTGCTACTGATGTCTCTGATTTTTTTTTATTTTTTTTTTTATATTAATGATAGACATTCAACATTACAGTATAAATAAAAGCTATATCAATTCCAAGTTACCTTAAAACAATATTCACACATTATAATTCAAGACTGGGGGTCATTTGGACCATTTCAAACTTGGGGAAATGTGGGAAAAGGTTACACAAACGGAACTTTGTTACAGTATATTATTTTGAAATAATAAAAAAAAAATTCTGCATAATTTTCTGAATTGTAGATTCTGTTTGTCTTGGGTTAGTTTAATAATATAGTCTACGCATCATTGATAACCCCTTGTTATGAATAAAAAAGAGGAAAATATTAGTAGTTCTCTCTGGCCTGATTAGCTAAGCCTGCTAAAAACACTAAACAAACAGGGCCGTAACCACCACACAATTTGAAGGGGACAAATACCGCCCCAATATGTAATGTAACTTTTTTTAAACAAACGTGATATCACGATTAAGCTTTATTAATGTTTTTACTGAAAAGTTGTGAAGTTTAAGGGGGATTTTTTATTTGTCTCAATTTGTAATAATTTAAATACATTTATATTAAACGGCAAAATTTTATGTCAAATCCACTTTTAAAAAAGATCTACATTTCTCATTTTCATTCATGATGATAACGAGAACATGTGCTTTGGTTTAGTGGAGAATTTCTGCCATCTACTGGAAAACAAAGACAAATTTTTACCTACAGCCACTATTTGACTTAATATATTTTTATTAATTTATGTTTAGACATTTCTAAAATCATTATTATAACAATAAAAAACGACTATGAGATATGATAGAAACGTGAGATATAAGTAGCTAAACATTTAATATTTCACAACTGTTTATGATAGATGTATTCAACGACCCACAGTAATAATACAGTGA
The DNA here is from genome assembly GCA_033150135.1 of Gobio occitaniae. Classification (NCBI taxonomy): domain Eukaryota; kingdom Metazoa; phylum Chordata; class Actinopteri; order Cypriniformes; family Gobionidae; genus Gobio; species Gobio occitaniae. The sequence goes on along the minus strand of JARQWZ010001467.1, from coordinate 223,729 downwards.
TGTAAACTGTTCATATTTTTTAATGGAATTTTGCCATATTTTCTTAAAATATATTATAATACACGTTTTGCACTTTTGACATATTAGTGAATAGTGAATGTGTGCATATTTAAAATAAAATACTTGCAAAGAGTTTAGCTAATGGATTACCTCACAGCTAGGCTACAATTTTTTTTTATTTAGTCCCTTAAATCCCTTTTAATCCTTATTTTATTTTTCAGGTATCTACTACATGCTTGGCCTGTGTTTTCATTGCATTTCCAGTTTTGACCAGCATGGGTCGCCATTTGTGTGTGTTTTGTGCATATCTCGCATATTTTTCTGGATTACAGTGTGCGTTTCTAGGTCTTTTACTGTTTTCACTCGATATACAGGTGCTGGTCATATAATTAGAATATCATCAAAAATTCCATTCAAAAAGTGAAACTTGTATATTATATTCATTCATTACACACAGACTGATATATTTCAAATGTTTATTTCTTTTAATTTTGATAATTATAACTGACAACTAAAGAAAATCCCCAATTCAGTATCTCAGAAAATTAGAATATTACTTAAGACCAAAGAAAGGATTTTTAGAAATCTTGGCCAACTGAAAAGTATGAACATGAAAATTATGAGCATGTACAGCACTCAATACTTAGTTGGGGCTGGTTTTGCCTGAATTACTGTAGCAATGCGGTGTGGCATGAGGAGATCAGTCTGTGGCTCTGCTCAGGTGTTATGAGCCCAGGTGGCTCTGATAGTGGCCTTCAGCTCTTCTGCATATCGCATCTTCCTCTTCACAATACCCCAGAGATATTCTATGGGGTGAAGGTCAAGCGAGTTTGCTGACCAATTAAGAAAAGGTATACCATGGTCCTTAAACCAGGTACTGGTTGCTTTGGCACAGTGTGCAGGTGCCCAGTCCTATTGGAAAATGAAATCTGCATCTCCATAAAGTTGGTCAGCAGCAGGAAGCATGAAGTGCTCTAAAACTTCCTGGTATGCGTTGACCTTGGACCTCAGAAAACACAGTGGACCAACACCAGCAGATGACATGGCACCCCAAACCATCACTGACTGTGGAAACTTTACACTGGACCTCAAGTAATGTGCCTATCCTCTCTTCCTTCAGACTCTGAGACCCTGATTTCCAAAAGAAATGCAAAATTTACTTTCATCAGAGAACATAACTTTGAACCACTAAGCAGCAGTCCAGTCTTTTTTGTCTTTAGCCCAGGCGAGACGCTTCTGACCCTGTCTGTTGTTCAAGAGTGCGACAGCTGAAACCCATGTCTTGCATACATCTGTGCGTAGTGGTTCTTGAAGCACTGACTCCAGCTCCAGTCCACTCTTTGTGAATCTCCCCCACATTTTTGAATGGGTTTTGTTTCACAATCCTCTCCAGGGTGCGGTTATCCCTATTGCTTGTACACTTTTTTTCTACCACGTCTTTTCCTTCCCTTCGCCTCTCTATTAATGTGCTTGGACACAGAGCTCTGTGAACAGCCAGCCTCTTTTGCAATGACCTTTTGTGTCTTGCCCTCCTTGTTCAAGGTGTCAATGGTCGTCTTTTGGACAACTGTCAAGTCAGCAATCTTCCCCATGATTGTGTCGCCTACAGAACTAGACTGAGAGACCATTAAAGGCCTTTGCATGTCAAGTCAAGTCAAGTCAACTTTATTTATATAGCGCTTTTAACAATGTAGATTGTTTCAAAGCAGCTTTACAGTGTTAAACAGGAAAATAATGCAGCATAATTTTATTCAGCTGTATAGCCATTCTGGAAAAATTTCAAGTATCATACAGTGACAGTGTGGGCTTTAGATCAATAATTTGATCAGTAATTTAGTTTAAATGGTTAATTTAGTTTATTATTTAGATGTATTTCGATGTTTAGTTGAAAAATTTAGTGTCCCCAACTGAGCACGCCAAGCCAGAGGCAACAGTGGCAAGGAAACCAAAACCCCATTAGGTGACCTAATGGAGAAAAATAAACCTTGGGAGAAACCAGGCTCAGTCGGGGTGCCAGTTCTCCTCTGGCCAATTAACAAACAGCGTATTATTATTATTATTATTATTCTGGCAGTTTTACAGCTCGGAGGTCATAATAGATCAGAATATTCGAGGGACCGGGGGCAACACGCTGGAGACGGGTTTATTGAGGATGACATATCGATTTAAGTATTATTTAATTGTAATATTCGAACAATCTGAGTCAAGATTGTGTTTCATTGCATGTGTTTTGAGTTAATCAGCTGATTAGAGTGTGGCACCAGGTGTCTTCAAAATTCAACCTTTTCACAATATTCACATTTTCTGAGATACTGAATTTGGAATTTTGTCAGTTTAAATCTTCAAAATTAAAAGAAATAACCATTTGAAAATATATCAGTCTGTGTGTAATGAATGAATATAATATACAAGTTTCACTTTTTGAACGGAATTTGTGAAATAAATCAACGTTTTGATGATATTCTAATTATATGACCAGCATCTGTATTATGGAAATCCGAGCTCTTTTCGGCCGGAAGACGGTCGGATCATTTTTAGATATTATTATTATATTTATAGACAGGATAATTTCAGGTACGTTAACACAGCTTTATCCATTTTAAAGTTTCTGTTATGGCATCTGTTAAAGTAATGGTTTCTATTCAGATAACTAAAGAAAGAAGATGCGTTCGGGGTTAAAATTAGAAACATCAAGGAGCATACAAGAGCTGAAGTGCGCCGGAAAATAACACCATTGTCCTGGTAGAAAGGAGAAAATCAAAATTTTGGTGTTTGAGCCTGTTTACTGTGCAGCTGTGTCGCACGGATTACGTTATTCTCCAGAGTGACAGATATTGAGCGTGAGTATTCCTTCAATGTAATCATTACATGTCGTTTGAGTGTTCTGTTGTAGTTTATGTTGTCATATCGAGGAAGAAGTGAATAGGTATTCTTTCTCTTTCGATAAAAGATATCAGAGGGGAGAACGAAGAGACGTGAGTGCACGTGAATTGTCAGCTGCGAGAGATTTCTAGTGCGGTTCAGCGCGTCATAGAGTGAGTGTTATTTATTTAATTCTTTGCTCTTAAATGCTTATGTTCACTCAAAGTAAATTGTCTAAGAGCTGTAAACTGTTTTTGACATCGATATTCATTCAACTTTGTTAATAATTTATCTTAAGGGATGAAAATTAACATAATAATGTGAAGAATGTCATAGATTAATGTGAAGAATTTTGAATGCATTTAATTTTGGTCTTACCAGTGTGTGTGGCTTGTGAGAATGCATCTTTAATAATGTTTCTATTTTGTTCTTTATCCAGAAAACACCAAGCCACTACCGCTGTTTATTTGGGGATATTACACAAGCAGTGTGTACTTGTATTTTTGAGAGTTTTACAACTTATTTCATAGTTGTATACATTTTATTTATGCACTAAATTATTTATTACTTATTGCAATAAATGTGACGGATGCGACAGCTTGAGTGACTCCCAAATGTGCTCGACTACAACACCTCTTCCTCTTCTCAACAGGGCCTTTCTTGCGTGTTTCTGGGGGCGGGGTTAATGCAAATTTTAGGATTAGTGATGTCAATTACCCGTGCAGAAGCTCGTTGTAGTCCCTACCAGCCGCTTGTTGTAGTCCTTAAAAAGCGATTTCTTTAAAGGAAAATATTTCCCTTTGCATTGAACTTTGAGCGTTGTGACATTGCAGATGTTTTTTATGCTCAAACAGCGACACTACACACTATCTAAAGTTAAAAAAGTTAAATCATAATCAACCACCCTTTTAAGGTCTTTACATGAACGCTTTTCAGTCCATAGCCTTAGATGAAATCAACTGAAGAGACATTACATCTTTGTAAAGAAAAAAATACTTTAATAAATCCTAAATAGTCCATAGAGTCTCAAAAAATGCTGCTTTATTCAGTATAGATGTACCTGGAGCCATTTCTAATTATTTAATTATTCTATACTTTATTTTCGTCTTTAAATCCTTTGGTATTTTAATTTCCTTTGCATGTGATTTTTAAGTAAAGTTTTTAAGTTTTCATTATGTCTCTGAAATTGTGGAGCCCTAAAAATGTTACACAGCGACACAATTTAACTAACAAAATATGTAAGTGTTTAATTCATGAAATCTCACCTTCTTTTTCATCTGCCTTGATTTGAACTGAGAAAAATCCTTAAAATGAGAAACAGAATGAGAAACCTTCATTTATATAGCACTTTATATACAATTTTGATTGTTTCAAAGCAACTTCACAGTCATAAACAGAAAAATAACAGAATCAATGATGCAAATGTCATCAAATATGAGAAGTTCAAATTTACAGTAGAATTTGAACTTGTCTCATATTTGGTGATGGAATGGTGATAAGAAAAAAATTATAATAATTTTGCAAGAGAATTCAAAAGCATTTACATGATTTTTCATCCCATCTCATTTTTTTTTTCATCACGTATATATATATTTTTCTTTATTTTTGTGTTAAGTAAACACAACCAACGTTGACCACTGTGCTTTACATAAGATACACAGAAAACATGAAAGAAAAACAGAATGCAATATAAACCCAACATTAAAAATTTAGAGAAATGCCCGGTCCAGGAGATTTAACTTTACTTTGAGTTTAAGCTCATGTAGAGAGGTCAAAGATCTCAGGGATATGGGAAGGCTATTCCACAACTCAGGACCGACAACTGCAAAAGCACGATCCCCTCTCGACTTCAATCGCGAGTGTATTTATAGTATTTTGCGATGTACGTATGGTATTTTTTATAAAAATTTGTATTTTGGATATTGCACCTTTATCTAGGTTAACATTAGAGCGAGCGGACTTGTAAACATACTGACATGTTTCAAGTGATAAGCCATATTTGAGGTCGATGAATAATATGCGAATGTTTGGATTTCCTGCTGTTAATGATCTGTCCGTCACAGCCTGTGTGATTTCTACAATTCCTGAGGAGTTTTTCCCCCCGCGACTAATAAAAAGACCAAGCCTCTTCTACTCGACTATTAGGAGGCAGTCCTAGTATTTTGTTAGATATACACTTAAGGAAAAAAGACCAATTGGGTAATATTCAATGTTCTCTAGAATGATGTATTGTATATTATTGTTCTTCTGTTAGTGATCTACATTCTGTTTCCAGCCTCATCTTTCACAAACATCCAAGATATTAGAAAAGATGTTTCACTTACCCAGTAAAAGTGACAGAGTCCTGAAGAAAACCCTCATGTTCACTTCTCGATTCTTTCTGCTTTTATTTGAGCACTGAATGAAAGTTGTTCATGTGAAAGAGAGATGAGAGATGATAGAATGATGCAAAAGTTCAGCTTTACATACCAGTGTGACTTCAGTCAGTCGTGTCACATGATCACATTTCTCCTCCTCCGTTCCCATATTTCTCTCTCTTTCTCACTGAGCACGTTTACATGCACACCAGTAAGCTGATAACTCACAAATATCAGCTTATTGAAATAACCAGTTATCCCAGTTTACATGCACACCAGTAAACTGACAACGCAAGTAAACCGCGTTTACATGACTTTATTAATAAATCTGATTATTTCCTTGTAGTGACGTCAAAAATAATAACTTCCATATCTGACTCAGAGTAGGGGCCTATTCCATATGTTATGTCAGTTGTGATCTTAAATAAAGCTTACAACGTGTCAGCGGGAAACGTACGGCTCATACTCTCATGCAGTTACAGATGCAGCGCTTTGACTGAACCACTTCTACTGCACGAGAGATGAGACCACATTTTTACAATTTTCTTGGTCTTAAAAGAGTCTGCATTTGTGATATATTTTCTGTCACCTATCACACATGCGCAATTCAATAAGCTGACAGAAAGCAGGTTAATGCGTTTACATGCCACGCAAAATCGGGATAAGAGGCAAAAAACTACCTGTTCCGACCAGTTTATGCTTAAGCCTTTATGACCTTACTCCGTTTAAAGAAAACGGGTTACCGCGTTTACATGACCATGTTCGTTGTCGGCTTATTAAGCATAATCGGCTGCATGTAAAAACACTCAATGACTGGAACTGGAACATTTTTCACAAAAGAACGGTTACAGTATATTTTTCAAATAAATCATCTTTCAAAGCCATGTATGTTCAAGCGAAGAAGCTATGAGATGAATGTCTTTCTGAATGTCAAAAATAGTTTGTACCAATGCAGTACCAATAATCTCTTTTATCCAAACCAAGTCAAGTAAAAAATGGCACATTGACTTGTCATAAGAGACAACTACTAGTACCAGGTCTAGATAGCAATGAGTAACTATAACTCAGCTACAAATCCATTAAACTGGATCTCCTGAGAGAAAACTGAGGGAGAGTCTTCCTAAACTATATGAAGGTTTGTATTCACTTTTTTATTCACATTTTAACATGCTAACTTTAATTCTGTCATGATTTACTCTCACGTCCTTCCTTTCAGAGAAACATCAGGGGTGAATGTTTTAAAGTGAATGAAGACTGAGGCTGTCAAACTCCAAAATGACCAAATAATGCATCACAGAAGTAAATTTTGCGGTATTTTTCTTGTTCATCTCGGGTCTGTTCGTACAGAACAGTTGTGCCTTTACAACGTACACCCGCTGTGAGCTTTTGGATATTGGTTTGCGAATTTCCGACAGTTTTATGGACAATCTCCGACTCCTTCCTGAGATCGCTAGGACGCACAAGGCGATGCGCTCTGCCCGGCCGGGCGGAAGTGCTAGAAGGCGGCGCTGTGATCGTAAACAAAGGCGGGGTAAGCGTGGAGGACTAAGAGCTAAGCTAAGGCTAACTCCTTACCGGCTCTCTTTACCCAGCATTTTCCTTGCCAATGTACGATCGCTAGTGAACAAAATGGAGATGATTCGACTCAGCATCACACACAGTAAGAAACTTTTGAACTGTAACGTCCTAATCTTCACGGAAACCTGGTTAAACAGCGGAATACCGGACACCGCTATTGAGCTAGCGGGACGCCACACACTCCGGGCGGATAGAACACTAGATGGCTCCGGTAAAACCAGAGGCGGTGGATTGTGCATTTACATTAACAAAGCTTGGTGCACAAACTCTGCTATTGTTGGGAGTCATTGTTCAGCTAACCTTGAGTTTCTCATGGTTAAATGTAGACCGTTTTATCTACCGCGGGAGTTCACTTCCACCATTATCACTGCAGCCTATATTCCTCCGGATGCTGATGCCAAGCTTGCTATGAAAGAACTTCACGCAGCCATCAGTAAACAACAGACTGATCACCCGGAAGCTGCGTTTATTGTTGCAGGTGACTTTAATCACACAAACTTAAAGTCAGTGCTACCCAAGTTTCACCAGCATGTTTCCTGCCACACCAGAGGAAACAAAACCTTAGATCATGTTTACACAAACATTGCTGGAGCTTACGTTGCAACACCCCTCCCCCACCTGGGACAGTCAGACCACCTCTCTTTGTTCCTCAGCCCCAAATATTCACCCCTCATCAACCGTGTGAAGCCATCAGTAAAGACCATCAAGGTGTGGCCTGCGGGGGCAGATTCCACACTCCAGGAAAGGTTTCTAAACACAGACTGGAGTATGTTTGCTTCTCAAGCCACCAGTGGCGCTCACACGGACATTGACTTCTACACCTCCTCTGTATTGGATCATATCAATACCACCATTGACAGTGTTACAACCCAGAAACAGATCACCACATACCCAAATCAGAAGCCTTGGATGAACAGGGAAGTGCGACTCCTGCTGAAGTCACGCAATACTGCCTTCAGATCAGGAGATGCACAAGCCTACAGTACATCCAGAGCAAACCTGAAGAGGGGCATCAAAAAGGCCAAGCACTGCTACAAGCTAAAGATAGAGGGTCACTTTTCCAACTCTGACCCTCGACGCATGTGGCAGGGCATTCAGGCCATCAGTGATTACAAACCCACCCACTCCACCCCCGCAGCCACTGATGTCAACTTCCTGAACGAGCTAAATCACTTTTATGCTCGTTTTGAAAGAGACAACAGAGAAACTGCCACCAAGCTCAAACCCTCAGCTGACCCACCAATCACACTCTCCACCACAGATGTCTGCAAGGCACTGAGCCGGATCAGCGCACACAAGGCTGCTGGACCAGACAACATCCCTGGTCGTGTTCTCAGGGCATGTGCGGAGCAGCTCGCTGAGGTTTTTACAGACATTTTCAACCTGTCTCTTGCCCATGAAAGGATTGAAAATAATCAAAGATATTTGATATTTGATATTTGAAATCCAACAAAGAAATTTGCTTTACTGTTGTCAACACATTTGCTTATCTGAAGGACCTGGAAGACAATAGAGAGGCCTGTAGGCCGCAGGGGGTGCCACACCTTTTACAGTGGGGGAAGTTTGGTCAGTTTGAATGTTATGTGTGAGTTGGGTCTGATTGGTCAGTTTAAAAGAATACATTTGGTTTCAGTCACATGGTCAAGGAATATATAAAAGAAGATTGGAACTGTGGCTCTCTCTCTTTTCCTCTGGCTCTTGAAGTCATCTGGGCTTCTTGTCTTTGCTCTCTTCTTCTCTCTCCCCCACTCTCTCCCCCCCCCCCCTCTCACTCACTCTCACTCTCTCTCTCTCTCTCTCTCTCTCTCTCTCTCTCTCTCTCTCTTTCTCTCTCAGGTAACATTGTATTCATGCTGTGTACGATTAATGGTATAAGTTTATCATATCATTCATCCATTTTGAAACTATTTTAAGTGTAACCATAACCAGATTTTGTCATTAAATCCTTTCTATTACAAATACTGTGCTAACTAGTTTTGATTTAGTATTGACTTTGAAGTGCTCCCTATTGCAATACAATATAGTCACATTATAGCAACGCTCTCCCACATATTTTGCTATTGTAACTGCGCTTATCTCCGTCGTTGGTATGAGTTGCAGTGGGTGGAAATAGACAAGAAATGTACAGTTTTATTCCATCTTTCTGATAACGTTTTTTTAGTCTAATGGCAACCCTGTAGATTGAACCATCTACAGGAGTCCACTCTTACACCCAAGCAGCTGTACCATCATGCTTTAAACGCACTTCCATTTTGCCAGTGCCGAAACACTCTAACCCGAGGTGCCCTAATGACTACCGCCCTGTAGCACTCACACCCATCGTCATGAAGTGCTTTGAGCGGCTGGTCCTGGAACACCTAAAAGACTCTCTACCATCCACATTGGACTCACACCAGTTTGCCTACCGCAGCAATAGGAGCACAGAGGATGCCGTTTCCATGGCACTGCACTCTGTGCTCACCCATCTGGACCATAAGAACACTTATGCACGCATGCTGTTTGTTGACTTCAGCTCAGCATTCAACACTGTCATCCCAACCAAGTTAATAGCCAAACTTAGAGACCTGGGCATTAACACTTCAATGTGTAACTGGATTTTGGACTTCCTAACTGACAGACCCCAGAATGTTCGTTCAGGATCCACCTGCTCCACATCCATCACACTCAACACTGGCGTACCACAGGGCTGTGTGCTAAGTCCATTTCTCTACTCCCTCTTTACCTCCGACTGCAAGCCTGTGTATGGATCTAATTCCATCGTCAAGTTTGCGGACGACACTACGGTGATTGGGCTCATCAGCAACAACGATGAGACTGCCTATAGGGAGGAGATCCAGCACCTGGCCACATGGTGCGCTGATAATAACCTGCTCCTCAACACCACCAAAACGAAGGAGCTCATCGTGGACTTCAGGAAAGAGTCAAGAGGCACACACGACACCATTCACATCAATGGAATGGCTGTTGAGCGTGTCTCCAGTTTCAAGTTCCTGGGGATCCACATCTCGGCGGACATGTCGTGGACGACCAACACCTCCAGCCTGGTCAAGAAGGCTCACCAGCGCCTCTTCTTCCTGAGGACACTGAGGAAGAATCAGCTCTCCTCGGCTATCCTGGTGAACTTCTACCGCTGCGCAATAGAAAGCATCCTGACCAACTGTGTGGCAGTGTGGTATGGGAGCTGCTCTGTTGCGGAGCGCAAGGCACTGCAGCGGGTGGTGAAAACTGCCCAGCGCATCACAGGGACTCCACTGCCTGCCATCGAGCACATCCAGAGGAAACGCTGTCTGCATCGAGCTCGCAGCATCCTCAAGGACTCCTCGCACCCAGCACACAGACTGTTTTCTCTCCTGCCCTCCGGCAGGCGTTTCAGGATCCACCGGACCAGAACCAGCAGACTAAAGAACAGTTTTTTCCCCAGAGCTGTCTCTTTACTGAACTCAAACCCCCGCTGATCCACTTCCCTCATAAACTGCTAACTCTCCTACCTCACATCTGCCTTCACTTTGTTATTTGCACTACCGACTGTTTATTACAGTAACAACTGATTACTTATGCATTCTGCACTACCATACCTTAACTGGATTATGCTCATTTGCACTGCAGACTGTATTTATAGTACCAATGTTTACATTTGCATTTTGCACCGTACTTCTCACTGTAATATGCAACCACTTTCCACTGCACTTTACACTTTTTTTCGGATAGCTCTGTCCATAATTTATTGCACTAACTTAATCCACTGCTATATTCCTCATCTTGCCTAACATATATAGTATACCTCTAACTGTAAAATTCTGTTTAAAGTACTAGCCATCTGTATATTATATTCATAGTACATATTCACCTGTAAATTCTGTTTATAGTAATAGCCATCTGTATATTAATTCACTGTACATACTCACCTGTAAATTCAATTCTGTTTATAGTAATAACCATCTCTCTATTTATACATATTTATATATATTCAGTATATTTCCATGTCCTGCACTTATGCAACCATTGTATATCCTGCACTTGCTGCTATTGCACTTCTGGTTAGACCTAAACTGCATTTCGTTGCCTTGTACTTGTACTTGTGTAATGACAATAAAGTTGAATCTAATCTAATCTAATCTAATCTTCTCTAAGACTATATATATCTAGGCTGAATATTGTTTTTCATCTCGAGTGCTGCACCTGTCATTTTAAAGTGTTTTTTTTTATTTCCCATTTTATAGACACTGCAATATCTTTTATTACAAGACATGCATGGCCCTGTATCTCGTCCATCATGAGGGGAAGCTCTGTTTCTAACTGAGATAGAACCAAGATAAAACTGTTGAAACACTTTAAAATGTACATATTAACATACACCAATCAGGCATAACATTATGACCACTAACCTTGTGTTGGTCCCCCTTTTGCTGCCAAAACAGCCCTGACCCGTCGAGGCATGAACTCCACTAGACCCATGAAGGTGTGACGTGGTATCTGGCACCAAGATGTTCACAGCAGATCCTTTAAGAAGATTTACGTAAATCCAGCCCCTGACCAACACAAGCCCACCCAACATCACCACCAACCTGACCATGACCCGCCCTTCTAACATGACCATGAACCTGACAAACACAAGCCCTCCTAACATCACCACCAACCAGCCCATGACCCGCCCTTCTAACATGACCATGAACTTGACAAACACAAGCCCTCCCAACATAACCACCAACCAGCCCATGACCCGCCCTTCTAACATGACCATGAACCTGACAAACACAAGCCCTCCCAACATCACCACCAACCTGCCCATGACCCGCCCTAAGCTATTCCCAGTAATTGCCAGATAATCACTTTACCTCTACCATACTTTTAACAGACGTGATTTTGTCTGTCACCCTTTCTTGCATTATCTTGAGCCTTCACTTTGCCAATTATATGCGATATTGTTAGTAGCCTGGATAGCCCACAGTCATGCTACATCATATCACCTTCTACTGGATGTAAAATGCTCTGTAGTAACCTACATTTTGTCATTTTAGAATGTTAAGTTTTACTTCTGTAGTTATTTTGGTGAAAGTAACTCAAAAGTAATACAGGAGTAATGTAACGCATTACAATTATGAGACAGTAATATTGTAATGTAAAGAATTACTTTTAAATAACAGTAACAAGTCCCATATTGTTGGTAAAAGCTGTGTTCAATCAATTTCTATGGTATTTCACTGCTAAATTTTGACACTTTGTACAAGTGTGTGACCTGCTGTCATGCTCAAAAACTATTAATAAAACTAGACCAATTTTTAAAAAATATATGTACATTTACATTTTGCATTTATGTATTTGGCAGACACTTTTATCCAAAGCGACTTACAGTGCCCTTATTACAGGGACAATCCCCCTGGAGCAACATGGAGTAAAGTGCCTTGCTCAAGGACACTGGTGGTGACGGCTGGGATTGAACCAGCAACCTTCTGCATATCAGTTCCATGGTTTAACCCACTGGACCACCATCTCACGTATATAATATATATATTATATATATAAAAATATATAAATATATAAATTATGAATCATTTTATTGTGTTGTCACCAAGTTGTACTCTTAAAAATATATATATATATATATAATTATGCTGAAACCACAGTCTATGATTTCTTGCCAACCCTCTAATGTTTTCATAAGGAGGGTTTTGAAAACTAAAATCATACATGAAGTTTATAAAAGCCAAGTGACAAAAAATGTACCAACTAAAAATAATTTGTGGTCCGAATGCAAACAGCCACTTCACTGTCCAACTTCATTCCACCAGCATGTCACAACATCTCATCTAAATAAAGTAATTTTCTTAGCTTCTCTCCAAAGAAAATATGACACAAACATTATTTACATATATGCAAAAGAGTTGTCTGCCTATTCAAATTATTACTTGTGTTTCTACTCAAATGACAAGCAAGTCTATCAGGGGCACAAAAAAGAACACTATAATCAGACATTATAAGAAATAAATAAGTCTTGCCAGGTTAATGTAGGTGGATCTTGAAAAATCGCTTAAAACTCACAATGTTGGTCTTATTGCTGGTGTCACTACACACCAAACCCAAAGACGCCGGAACAGAGAAATTCTGAGAACATTTACATACATGGCTAGATTTACATTCATGCTTTTTTAACATGCTTTCCAAGCAAATGACTTCCAAAAAAGCTCACCATGCATATTGTCGAAACTTGCTTCAAACATGCCAAGTGTCCATGTTGAGTTTGTTGAGTTTGTTCTTTATAATATGTGAGTCTAATCAATTATAAATAACTGATTTTCAAGCAGAAGCTGTTAAATCTAAAATTTACCAACATGAAAATACATTTCAATATGCATGATGTAAGAAAAGCTTAAATAAAGTTACTTTGGCAATGGTCAATGTTGGCCAAGCACATTAAGATGAATCCATAACATATGCATCAAATAAAATAAAACCACTGGAAATACATGAAATAAGCCGCTCCCGAGCAGTTTTGAGTTTACGGACCTGTTACTATGACAGCAACTCCAGGTTGAGCTTCAAAGAACCAAACATTCCAAGATCATGCCAAATCGTCAACAATCAAATATAGCTAACCGAGTTAGCGGCGTACGAAGAACGGACCCCAGATCTCAATCCAATCGAGCATCTGTGGGATGTGCTGAACAAACAAGTCTAATCCATGGAGGCCCCACCTCGCAACTTACAGGACTTAAAGGATCTGCTGCTAACATCTTGGTGCCAGATACCACAGCACACCTTCAGGGGTCTAGTGGAGTCCATGCCTCGACGGGTCAGGGCTGTTTTGGCAGCAAAAGAGGGATCAACACAAGGTTAGTGGTCATAATGTTATGCCTGATCAGTGTATGTTAATATGTACATTTTAAAGTGTTTCAACAGTTTTATCTTGTGTCATCTCTGTTAGAAACAGAGCTTCCCCTCATGATGGACGAGATACAGGGCCATGCATTACAAATGCCTTGCGAAAAAAAAGTCTTGTAATATTGCAGTGTCTATGAAATGAGAAAGAAAAAACACTTTAAAATGACAGGTGCAGCACTCAAGATGAAAAACAATATTCAGCATAGATATATATAGTCTTAGAGAAGATGAACCACTTCTGTGATGCATTTTATTTGGTCATTTTGGTGTCTGACAGCCTCAGTCTTCATTCACTTCAAAATATTCACCCCTGATGTTTCACGGAAAGGAATGACGTGAGAGTGAGTAAATAATGACAGAATTAAAGTTAGCATGTTAAAATGTGAATAAAAAAAGTGAATACAAACCTTCATATAGTTTAGGAAGACTTTCCCTCTGTTTTCTCTCAGGAGATATAGTTTGTGGATTTGTAGCTGAGTTATAGTTACTCATTGCTATCTAGACCTGGAACTAGTAGTTGTCTCTTATGACAAGTCAATGTGTCATTTTTAACCTGACTTGGTTTGGATAAAAGAGATTATTGGTACTGCATTGGTACAAACTATTTTTGACATTCAGAAAGACATTCATCTCATAGCTTCTTCGCTTGTTTATACACAGATTACAGCTTTTTTGTGAAAAATGTTTCAGTCAGTAGCCACGTTTACATGCACACTTTTTTTGTCATTCCGATTAAAATCATTCCGATTGAACTTTACATGAGACGTTATCTAAACCGATTTTCGTGTTTACATTTGTTGACTTTCAGTCGGAGTCATTTTGTGACAGTTTGTCTGCCGCATAGATAAACATTGCCAATCATGATGACTACAACGTTCGTGGATCAATAGTTCTGTGTAGGTAATTTTTATATTTATTTATTTTTCTGTGGGCGGACATGCAGTAGTTAAACCTAATTTATGTCCTATACAATGGCTATTTCAACAGCTGTGAAAGATGAATTCAATTCATTTATTTTGAAAAACACAAAATTAACAATATAATGCACCCAAATTATTAATAAAAACAGGATATACAAAGCATTCAAGATGTGCTCAGCATCATTATTAGTAGGCTAGATACATACTAAATGCATAAATATTTCAAATGATTAAGTAAAGATACCATAATCACAGAGGTATAAATATTAACAGAAGTAATTAAAGACTGTGGCTAATGTTACTTAACCAATTTGAAGCAGTTGTTGAACATTTACATATATATATAACTTACGAGAAACAGAGAGAAATGTCGACACGTCCTCTTCAGCAGCTTGAATGTTCCCCGTTGCCATGGCAACTCTCAACGGCCACCAGGACAAGTTTTATAAAAGCTATTTATTATTTGCTGTAAAGTGTAAGAATACATTCTTCTGTCAGGCGCAGTTGAAGCCTAGGACAAATGCTGTCAAGATCAGGGGCGGGGCCAGAGGGGGGGCCTGGGGTGGCACGGGCCACCCCCAAAATGTAATTGGCCACCCCAAATGCCCCCCCACCCATCAGAGTCGGAAGGTAATATGTTGTTGGACTTGTCAGTATTAATTCTTTACTAGTAGTTCTAGTGGTTTTCTTAACTAAAACTAATATTTGACAGTGCATTGATTTATTTATATTTAATTTTATGCATGCAAGTGGCCACGGCACTCATCCCCCTGTTGTTGTTGTGGAGCGCCTCCGCACTGGAGAGGAACCACTCTACCGTGACGTGTTGTTATCGGAGTAAATAGTAGGTGCAAACGGACGGCGAAGTGCGGTGGTTGGTTTCTCATTTGTGCGCAAAATCATTTGCGCACAAAAGTAAACTAAAACTAAGCCAATCCAGGAGCCAGAAGACGCGAATGAGAAGTTGCGCGCACTCTGTGAGAAGATTGTGTGTATGTGTGTGTGCTCATCCAAAGCGTGCAAACCCGCGTCGGATAAAAAAACGGATAAATTCACACAAAAATTGTCAACATGACCGTCTTGAGTATTCTAGCAAAATATTCCTGCTGTCTGTGTTTTTAATGTTAATCAAACAACACAAGACGAGGACATCACTCACTGCTCTTGCTTTTGTCACTTTAATAACAATCTTTAATTTATACAGTCAAATATGCAATGCTATTTTACATTTGATTACTGATATTCAATTTCTGTACCTGAGAACTAATGTTAGACCTACCAGAAAAACCTGAAAAGCACTGCTTATTTTATAAGTATCTTTGCTCTGATTGTATTTATTTATGCTTTTGCATAGTTAGATTATTTGTTTTTATTTTATTTTTATTTGACAGTAGGCCTAGTTCTTTTTTCCCTGAATATTGCACATACAGACTGAACCATGAGTTATTTGAACAGTTAGACCCCTAGTAGCCTAAATATTCACATAATAAATATGTATTACAGGCCCCCACTAATTATTCTAGAAATAAGTTAATTCAACAAAGGTAACCTCTTTTGCTACATATTTTTGATGGTTCTAATGCATCCTCCTACATGTTTTACCATTCATATATATGCAACCAATAAATAAATCTATTTGTTTACAAAAAACAAATTTCCTTATGGATCTAGTCACTTAATTTTGCTCTCAAAATGCACCAGATTCATGCATTTAAATTTAAAATGAACACAATTTTATTTCGGGGAGCAGGCCCTAGCCTAGAGGGACCAATGTCTACCCAGCACAGTCTCACAAAATCCTGTGGGAAACAAAAATAATATATTTATAATGTAATATAAATATGAATAAACACTGCTACAGCTTCTTGTTGAGCTCAAAAGCCTTTCTACTATTGTCAGTTATGTTGGTCCATCTTGTTTAAAACTATATACAACTATGATGGAACAAATCTTGCTTGCATTGCATTTACCACAGCCCATGTGCTTCTATTACTGTTGAGTTATTTGTTATTTCATATCACATTTGAAGTTGCTAATTTTTAATTCCTTTTCACGCAGAATAATAGTTTTGTTATCAATAATATACAGTATTATTACCTCCAGTGTAGGGCTATTTATACTGGTTTACTGTTTACATGTATTTAAATGTGCCACCCCTCTCTGAGTCTGTGCCTAGACCCGCCCCTGGTCAAGATGAGATGTTGTAGCCAGGCTATGTCTGTGTCATTATTCCAACGTCATGTTCATAACTTGTTACAAAATAAAAAGTTTAATACCTCAGAAAAAGGTATGAAACTTTTCAAGTTTTTAACTTTTTTAAGTTTAATGCCTCGTCAACATTATAGTCTGCTGTTCAGTGGTGGAGGCGCGCTGTATATAGCGCTGTATAGCTGTATTTTTCGTTTGATCGGTTCATGAAAAGGTTTATCCCACCCCTCTCAAACCGATAACAGTTTCATTCGGTTTGGGCATTTTTATTCCGATTGAGGTGTTTATATGGAGCATTTTCATTCAGATTGGACTTTTAAACCGATTACAGTTCTCCATGTAAACGCACCTAGTGAGAAAGAGAGAAATATGGGAACGGAGGAGGAGAAATATGATCATGTGACACGACTGACAGAAGTCCCACTGGTATGTAAAGCTGAACTTTTGCAGTATTCTATCATCTCTCATCTCTCTTTCTCTCTCACAGGAACAACTTTGATTCAGTGCTCAAATAAAAGCAGAAAGAATCGAGAAGTGAACATGAGGGTTTTCTTCAAGAGTCTGTCACTTTTACTGGGTAAGGGAAACATCTTTTCTAATATCTTGGGTGTTTGTGAAAGATGAGTCTGGAAACAGAATGTAGATCACTAACAGAAGAACAATAATATACTATACATCATTCTAGAGAACACTGAATATTACCCAATTGGCCTTTTCTTTCTTTCACGAGTTCACACTTACAAATAATCAGATAGTAAATAGAATGTGTATTTGGCGTGCTGTCCGAGGAGATTTGGCCCGAACCCAGAGTACTCCCCCGTTTCTCTGGTTAGGAAGGAACCAGGTGAGTGTGAGGAAGACGGGGTGGTGGAGGGATGCTGAAAAACTGAAAAATGTATATAGTCCTTCACTGGTGCTGATAGGGTAGACATGTTGATTGCTGATTGCTGACAGCTGGTTAGAAGGACATGATGATTGGATAGATCATTTGAACGTGTTTCTCCCGAACTTTGTTAATAAAACATCATTAAGTGTAAATCTAACAAAATACTAGGACTGCCTCCTAATAGTCGAGTAGAAGAGGCTTGGTCTTTTTATTAGTCGCGGGGGGAAAAACTCCTCAGGAAGTGTAGAAATCACACCGGCTGTGACGGACAGATTGTTGTATTATAGGCCATTAAAGGCTCATTATTATGATTTATGGCTTAGTAATATACAAAAGCGAACAGTCGACTAGAAAAAAATTTAAATTGAGGACAGCCGATTTAAATACTATACGTGATGGGGAAAAAAATTAGATGGGATGAGAAATCATGTCAATGCTTTTGGATTCTCTTGTAAAAGTTTTAGGAGTTGTTGTGATTTTTTCCCTTCACCAAATATGAAACGAGTTCAAATTTACAGCAGAATTTGAGTTGTCTCATATTTGATGACATTTACATAATTGATTCTGTTATTTTTCTGTTTATGACTTTGAAGTTGCTTTGAAACAATCAAAATTGTATATAAAGTGCTATGTAAATGAAGGTTTCTCATTCTGTGTTTCTCATTTTAAGGATTTTTTTTAGTTCAAATCGAGGCAGATGAAAAAGAAGGTGAGATTTCATGAATTAAACAATATTACATCTTTTGTTAGTTAGTTTGTGCCACTGTGAAACATTTTTAGGGCTCCACAATTTCAGACACAGAAGGAAAACTCACAAACTTAAAAATCCCATGCAAAGGAAATTTAAATACCAACGGATTTAAAGATAAAAATAAAGTAAGTACAGAATAAGTAAATCATTAGAAATGGCTCACGGTATACATTTACATCTATACTGAAGCAGCTGATTTTGAGACTCTATGGACTATTTAGGATTTATTATTTATTAAAGTATTTATTTCTATACAAAGATTTTATGTCTTTTTAGTTGATTTCATCTAAGGCTAAGGACTGAAAAGCGTTCATGTAAAGACCTTAAAAGGGTGGTTGATTATGATTTAACTTTTTTTACTTTAGTTAGTGTGTAATGTCGCTGTTAGAGCTTAAAGGGTAACTAAACCCCTAAACAACATCTGCAATGCCATGATGCTCAAAGTTCAATGCAAAGGGAGATATTTTCCTTTAAAGAAATCGCTTTTAAGGACTACAACAAGCGGCTGGTAGGGACTACAACAAGCTTCTTCACGGGTAAATGACATCACCAATCCTAAAATTTGCATTAACCCCGCCCCCAGGAACACGCAAGAAAGGCCCTGTGGAGAAGAGGAAGAGGTGTTGAAGTTGAGCAAATATGGGAGTCGCTCAAGCTGTCGCATCCGTCACATTTATTGCAATACAGTACGAACACAAATGTCATAAAAGCTAGATGACAACATAAGTTATAACTGTAATTAAACTAAACTATACCCTGTTCTCTCTTCATGCAGCAGATAATATCTGGCTCATTTTACCACAGTTCCCACATCAGCGATGCATAGATTATCATGACAGAATTTGCTAATCAATGACTGAAGATCGTTAACTCATTAATTCATCAACTATCCATTCAGAAACGTCCAGTCTCATTCTAAAGTTATCACTTCTTCTTAAATCTCTCCATCATTGTCTGACTTTGGTTTGATCATAAAAGGCTGAACAGTTTCTGAAATTTTCTGTGTGAGGTTCTCAGAGCTGCTAACATGAGCTCTTGAAGCTCCGCCCTGTTCTTGAAAGGGGGCGGGGAGCAGAAGCTCATTTGCTTTTAAAGGGACATAAAAACGACGTGTTTTTGCTCACCCTCAAAAAGTGACAATTTTAACATGCTATAAAAATGATCTGTGGTGTATTTTGAGCTGAAACTTCACATACACACTCTGGGACATCTGAGACTTATTTTACATCTTGTAAAAAGGGGCACTATAGCACTGCTTTAATTGATCCGACTTAGCTCATTCCAAATGAAATTTCGATCGGATTGAAAGGGGTGGTTTATTAATTTTCTAACCCGATCAAGAACTGAAACTGGAAAGGACTGCACACATGCACTGACATAGAAATGGTTTAATGACGCATAATGATGCGCAGAACGAGCTGCAGTTGTTGATAAATAAAATGTCATAAATTATTTATTCTAAAATTCTCCTTCCACTCATAGTCTGTGAAGTGGAGCAGAACTGCGTCCCATCAGTCCTCATGTCATACTCTCATCCACAGTTTCATTTGTATAGCACTTTTCACAATACACACTGTTTTTCCCTTGAACATATTCCAGTGAATGCAGCAGGATGGGGCACACCCAGCCAGTCGTCGATACTTTTCGACTGGGATGCCCAAAACGCTCTGGATATGAAAATCAACACCATCACACATACACTGTTAGAAAGCAACCCGTGGTGGAAGCTGGATCTGCCGAAGGTGTTCAGCGTGAACAGAGTGGTCATCACTAACAGAATCTACTACAGCGAGTTGATAAACGGGGCAGAGATTCGGGTCGGAAACGTTCCTTCAGATGCTTTCAGCAACCCCACGTGAGTCTCTCTGATATATTCTTATTTACAGAGATTCTGTCCAGTTGGCAGGTAACTTTTTACATTTTTACTAAGCATCTTGATGTGAATCAGAGACTTCAGCAAACTATTTAAAAAAAATCTCTGCTGCTCACCAAGGCTCCCTTTATTTAATCAAAAATACAGTAAAAACAGTAATATTGTGAAATATTATCACAATTTCAAATAACTGTTTTCAGTGTGAATAACAAAGCTGGGTTTACTGATCAACTTCTAAAGTGAATAATGACGGTAATATTGGTGGTTGTCTTGGTTACGAGAACGTTTGTAACATTACAAAATTCGACAATAATAATATTTGTAACAAAGCTTTATTAGCATGGCAAACAATTGCACGTTTCAATTGCATTTGCAGCTTAGCAAAACAATTATACAAACATAATATTGGACATAACATCAAACCATAAAATGTACAGTATATTCAATTAATTTAGAGAGAAGAACATAAAAGTCATAATGAGCAAAAGCAACTCACTCTATTGTCTCTCTCCAGATGTGCTGTAATTTCTAGTATCCCAGCAGGAGCTTCCTACAGCTACTCGTGTAATAGAATGGAGGGACAATATGTATTTGTGGTTATTCCTGGATCTTATAAGATTCTTAGTCTCACGGAGGTGAAAGTCTATGTGGTTTATCCAGGTAATTCATTACAACCTGCTCTAAACCCTTTTCCAGGGGAATTTTACTTTTTGAAGCCAGTTTCATTGCATTCAGGTGGTTTTAATATAGTTATAGAGTGTAGTTCTAGTCTAGAACCAGACAGATCTGGTAGAAGTGCATTCCTAAAATAACGTAAATGCATATAAAATAAAATATATCTTGATACTGTAATTTTACAGGTAATTTGGCAGCAGGAGGAAGCGCCACACAGTCATCAAACTATGAGAGCTGGATCGCAGAACAGGCCATTGATTTCAATCCAGGGTTTTTCCCACATCCATCGTTAGTGTGCTCGTTAACCACTAATCAGACTAACCCATGGTGGAGGCTGGATCTGGGTCAGATTTACAGAGTTAGTAGAGTGGTCGTCACTAACAGAGAATACGCTCCGGAACGAATAAACGGAGCAGAGATTCACATCGGAAACTCTTTGGATAACAATGGCAACAACAATCTTGTGTGAGACCCTCTTTCAGTGTCTTAATATCCATAGAAATCCCTGATTCCTCAAGGCTGAAAACACAAGTGCAGAAAGAATAAAGTCTAAATGAAGTTTTCTCTGTCTCTCTGTAGATGTGCTGTGATTTCTAGTATTCCAGCTGGTGTTTCGTCCACCTACGCTTGTAACGATATGGAGGGTCGATATGTGAATCTGATCATTCCTGGAGATTCAAGGGTTCTCAGTCTGTGTGAGGTGGAGGTCTATGGAGAAGGTCTGAAAAAACACACTATGTTGAAATTTGTCAATTTATTATTGATTTCTTTACAGATTATACTACTCTCAGCAGTCAATAAAACAGATGTGTGGCCGACACCATGTTCCCATTCAGTCAGTCACGTTCAATGTTACGAAGTTACACCGGACTGACATCATGGGGTCTCGCCTGGGAACCCAATCAGATGCTGAAGTAAACAAAACTATCTTACTCGCGCTGACTGACACACCTGAAGCGTGCGCACAAAGATGCCTTTAAGAAAGTGCCTGATCCCGATATACACACATACACAGAATTACAGTATTTCAAAATATCTGTCTTGGCGAGTATTCACGCACACATTATCTGTTATGTCTTAACCCTCTCGAGTCGGCCGTCGCGCCGGCGTGATTGGCTTGCTTTTTTTCTTATCAGTGCCAAAGAGACTCAAATAACTCAAATAACGTTTTTTATCATTCAGTTTTTATCTGATTTTTATCATCAAGTGCTATACATCATTAAAATCTGTTAAGTTTCTATTTTTTTCACTGTAAAACCCGAAAAGTTCAGAATACTCAAAAATTTTGTAGACACCGATTACCTGAAAACATTTAATTAAACCAACTCAAAATTTTTAAGTAAACTATATTTATAAATTATAATTAAGCCAAACTTAAAAGTTTATATTGCATTTTATCTGATATTTAAGTACACTGTAATTAAAACTACTGTTTGCCATGTGTAATGTTTTTAATTTATCCATACATAATTGTTTTGATGCAAAAATAATTATTTATTAGTAAACCTGACTCAAAATTCACTTATGACTCAAAGGCTAATGAATTGATCATGCTGAAGATTAGCATATAAAAAAAAACACAAATGCAACATTAGCTGTAGAATTGAATTTTATTTTGTCTTATCATTTTTAAAACCATGTGACTGTTTCTAAATATGTAAAAACACTACAAATAAACAGAAGTTTCTAAAGATTTTAAAGTGCCGTTTTAAGACATCAGGCCATAAAATAGACAAGAATTTGAGGAAATGCAACTCTTACAGCAATGCATCAAACTGAAAATGAAAAATACAAAATAAATAAATAAATAAATAAATAAATAAATAAATAAATAAATAAATAAATAAATAAATAAATAAATAAATATGTATATAAAAACATGCATCAGACAACAATGAAAAAAATAAATGATATATTATATATATATATATATATATATATATATATATATATATATATATATATATATATTTTTTTTTTTTTTTTTTTTTTTTTTTTAAAGACGTCAAATCTATGAAACTTAAGGCTAAAAAAAAGGAAATAAAATTATCATAAGTATAATAAGTACATACAAGGCACATCTCAAATTAAGGTTCAGATCAATATATTTTACCATTTAAAGTGCAATTCGATTTGAAAGGCAAGACATCAACTAGCCTACCCAATGTAAACTTTTGTATTAATACTTTTAACAACATTCGAGTCATGTTACTGGGCACCACAAACGCATGCAAATGTTTTAACAGACATATGAATGTGCCTAAATACAACACTTAACGTCGCCTACACATTTTGTAACAGCTCTTTTTTTTTTGTTGATTAAGTAGACAGGGTTTCAGTGGTTTACCATTATCAAGACCCATCAGTACTTTCTGGATGTAGCTAGAAGTAAGAGTGAGTTTCCTGGAGGTAGTCCAAATGCAATATATAGATCAACCCAAACAACAATGCATCGGCAAACCTGGGGCTATCACTCATCATTTTTTTTTACATTTATATACTTTTCAACCTAAATTGCTCATCTTGCACTGCCCTGCGACAGCACTGATTGCGTAATCACGTTGGAAAGGTCACACTAGAAATAGGTGGAAGTGCCGCCCCAAGCGAACGTGCGAAGACTAATACAAACGGCCTTTACAAAAAAACACCTCCATCTCCAACTTCAAATTGTCCGTCATCGTTGTTTTACCTTTTTTTGCTAAAGGATATTTGTATTAGTCTTCACACAAGCACTTTGTAAACACAGGGCAGTACTTCTGCCTACGTCTAGTGTGACCTTTACAACGTGATTACGTAATCCATTCTGTGTCACAGGTCAGCGAAGATGAACAACTTAGGTTAAAAAGTATATAAATGTTACATTTTATTTTGAAAATGTCGGATGGTTTGTCTAGATCAGACCCTATTCCTCGTCTGGGATCCTGCAGAGCCTCTGAAGCCCTTCCTCTGAAACTGCATTGATTTGGACCTTCAACCGTTGGTTTCCATTGAAGTCCATTATGTGGAGAAAAATCCTCGAATGTTTTCCTCAAAAAACTTAATTTCTATTCCACTGAAGAAAGAAAGACTTTAACTCAATCCTATCTCCTACAAGATGTTCATTATCAGGAAATTTACAACTAATCCTTTAAAGCAGCAAACAGGCATATTCAAATATTTTCTGAAGGATCATGTGACACTGAAGACTAGAGTAATGATGCTGGAAATTTTAGCTTTAAATAAATGCAGCCTTGTTGAACCTAATAGATTTCTTTCAAAAAAATTAACACATTTCAATGTTTTAAAAATGTCATTGGTACTATTACATAATTACCAGATCACTGGTAGAGATTTTTATAATAATACAAATAAAAACAATAATAATTAACAAAGCTGAACAACCAACCTTCTAGCAACCTGATCCTAGCAAATCTGTGTATGTACTGAATACTTACATTCCACGTCTTAAAGAACTGTGGGGTCCTCCTCGCGTAGGTATACCCGGGATCGCATGAAGGACTAAAGTGCGCTTCATGTTGGCGTCATGAAAATCCTTGAAAAACAAGTGAAAATTAACACAAATAAGCCAACTTTTTCATTTTTTAATACAATGAAGAAAGTGACTTCTAGTTACTGTTGACAAATTGACAGCAGTCCCTATCAGAACCTTATTTGGACCATCTTTAACTTACCTGAACATCATAAACACTTAGGATGTAACGCAGCATCTCTGATGTTTTGCCAGTACGTGCTGCCTTCTGTCTGAACAAGGCCATGAGTTGCGGTGTATGTCGGTCGAGCTCAGCATAGAACTGGTTTCGTAGGTTGACATTTGTGATGCGTTGAAACTCAGCACAAACCTAGAAAAACTAAAGTTATGCCCAGAATTGTATAATAACAAATATAATGAATTTAGAAAAAAGAAAGATGAGTGTTTTGAGGCTCTATTTGGCAAGCATCAATCTCAGCAAGCATCCAGTTCAAACTGCAAGAGAAGAAAAAATTTACAAGTTTACAACAAGTATTTCCAGGCAGTCAAATTGCACTAGTTTACTTAATCAAATATCATGTTAACTTCATGTCAATGTATTTGCCGTGGACATTAAAGGAGCTGTATGTAGGACTGTGGCCAAAACTGGTACTGCAATCACTTTCAAATTACTGTTGAGCGGGTCTCCCCTCTCCCCCTCCCCTGACTCGAGGTTGCCAGCTAGGCTGCAGGATCCAGCAGGAACGTAGGCTGCTAGGAGCTTTCAATGGCAAGTGACAAGGTTTTTTTTCTTTCTGTTAATTATGTTTATGCTTCAAGAGCGATGTTTTGTGAAGTAATTATGAATCGCAAAAATTTACTAATGGCGATTAGCCAAAACTAATCGTAAATATGAACGCTCGTATGTGACAGTACATTCACATGAAAAAATACTATAGTAAAATTACAGCAAAGCTAAATAACTTTAGCAATGGTCATACAGGTCAACTTGCAGCATGTTTTGTCCACTATATATGCGAAGAACGAATGAGGAATCATTTTTACTGAGGTAACGTTGGGCTACTGTCTCAAATACGTTTTCACATTGCAATAATAAGCGTGCTAATGTTGTTTTCCTCAGCGTCCCAGCATAATGACAGAGAAACGGGCTCTGATAATGCATTACTAATGTTAGCAATGACGACTCGCCGTTTTTATTTACCAAACAATTCCTTTATACCTTTTCAATTCAATGACCCACCTCCTCCATCTGCGCTAACCTAACGTTACTTTGCACGAACATGCATAACTTTGTTCGACTGTCATGAATATTTGAAAATGTCCATTTACATTAAGTACAAATTAGCCAAACATAGATGAACCTTACCTGTCCAGGAGAAAATTAGCAACGTTGGCATCAGTCTTCAAATTATTCTCCGTTTTCAGCCGTCTCCATCTTTCAAAGGCATCTCTTATACAAATCCTTGTTTTATTTCGGACACTGTCACAACGTTTTTCTGATTCATAACGAGGTTGTTTAGGTTTCGTAAAGTTAGACATTGTTTATCCAAAAAGTTTGTAGCTGCAGCTGTGGTAACTAGAGCAGAGCTGGCGACCCGAATGCAGAAACACTACGGACTTCGTGATTGGTCGACAGGTGGAGGGTGGCGCTTCAGGCCAAAACACTACATGTCAACATCAACATCAGTTGAGGGCTGCAACTTCACTTTTAAAATGACAATATCTTGGCCGGACAACTGTTGTCAGTGATATAAGTATTTGAAATTAACATGATTTCTTAATGTCTAGTGACATATCAGGGCCATTTTATGATTAATTGAAATACATTTCTTACATACAGTTCCTTTAAGTTGCTTCTAACTTACCCGGTAACATTAGTTCATTCCCATGCATGTAACGTTAGGAATACAATCACATTTACCATATCAGGGCGCTTAACGTTACCAAAACAGCGTCAATACACTTTCAAAACGTAAAACCGCCGTTGACTGAAAAGAGTTACCAGTTAAGGTTAAAATGATTGCCCTGCTTGCTTGACGTTAACATGGTGGCGCTAAAATGGCATTCAAAAAGTGCGCGAAGCACAAGGCGACTGCCTCGCTTCACAACGCTTCATAAAAAGTACCACATCCCAAACGATTCAACATGTCCTTCTTTACATATTCTTGAAACATTAAAAAACTATTGAAAAAACTTTCAAAAGTTGTTCGTTGTACTTACAAGTTGTTTAATGTGTTAACTCCTGCTGCCTTCGAGTGTCCGCCATGTTGAATGGATTCTTCGAACGTCTATCGGAGCAACGCCCAACGACGTGACGCAGATGACGTCATTGCACTGCTCAATCAGTTTATTTAAAAATATGATGTACTTTAGTGAAGTTTACTCAAAAGTAATGAACCACACAAAAATAAAACTACACTACTCGTTCAGAAAATTAAAAAAGTTTTAACTAGCATTAACTATTAAACAGATTTTAATTGTATTGTTCTCACATTTTTTAAGTTAGTAGTACTGTTCGGGTTTACAGTGTTTAGTACAGTCACAATAAAAACAAATTGTTGTGCTTTTGGCAAAATAAAGAATTCAAACATGATGCGCGATCTGCAGCTTCTCTGTCAAAGACGTTCATTCAGATAGTCTTCAGAAAATGACCTCTAGCTTAGTGAATACTTGTCTTACAAACATGAGACATATGTCTAAAGAAACGTTGAAATGTCAGGTTTTAAACACTGTAAACCAAATCAAAAACAAATATTCTGTGTTTATGTAATCCGTTTGAAAGCAGAGATGTTAGTCGTTCCTGAGTGACTCATTATACACTAATGCGACCACGCCCACGAAGCGCGCGTTCTATTGAGATTCAAATACTGAGGCGACGCCCACACACACATCAACTCAAACAAACACATCGTGCAACGAGGGCGCACCGAAGCTTTCTTTGTTTAAATTAGCTCAAAATTACTGTCAGATGTAAGTAATTACCTTGACAAACTATACATCATTTAAAAGATCTAAGACTCAAGCATCCATTTTTGACCTCTGTTTTATTCTCAATGTCATATAGTGACCGTAATTTGTTCATATGTGTCAGGAGTTATGAATATGAAAACCGTCGGTACCTTCTAAAGATTGTAATACGAGCGTCAGCTGCTCTCATTCATAAAAAACTCTTCATACTTCATACTGGCAGCCAGAGGGCGCTCCATGCACATGTAGTCCATATATAGCACGCATGAAGAAGATACCATGTGACATTGGCTTCCAGAAATCGCTCTAACATGCAGATAGACACGTTTGAAGATAATAAACACACAATCGCGACAATATATGGCTTATCTGTGTTGTTTATACCATGTTGGGTGTTTTCATAATAGTTTATATTTATAATGCAATGCTACTCGAGCTTTTATAATTATGCAGAATATTGTAAAATATCTATTCTGTCTGATTTTTTGATCCAAAGCCAAATGAGATCACATAAGGTTATTTAAAACATTTGACTTGTGATATAAAGTAAGTTTGGAGTAAAAACATGGTTTTAATCTCATTAGCTAATTGTTGTGTTTTAATAAATTGGTGTAATAAATCATAAATTATAGTTTAATAAAACATAACTTGTTGTGGCAGAGAATATAGATTGTTATCTGGTCTACCTTTATGAAGCAACTCTGCACTGTGCCTAAGCAGAAAAGTAAGACCTCCGTTCATATTCGGAACATAAATGAAGATATTTTAGTTGAAAGCTGATGGCCGAGAAAGGCTTCAGATAGGCCTCCATTGGCATTCAGTACATTTACATTCCCAAGACGCATAAAAGGCACTTAAAACGTTGTTACAAAGTCCATCTCACCACAGTGACTCTACAATAATTTTACGATGCGATGACAATAGTTTTTGTGCGCAAAAAAATATATACAAAAATAACACCTTTATCCAACTTGTTCTTGTCTTCCGTGTGTGCCTCCGTGACGCATGCGCGAGAATATGACGCAGATCTGGCGTTCGGACACATGACCCAGAAGCGATTTGTTTACAAGCAGAGGAAGACGCGCGTATCTAAGCTGTTGAATTCTACATTGATCGTGCTTTAGGTCTCGGCGTAGTTCTCAAAATCGGGCTAAAGTGTGCATTTCATGGATTCCCGAACACCGGTGCTACGTCATATTCTCGCGCATACATCGTGGAGGCACACACGGAAGACAATAACAAGTTGGATAAAGGTGTTATTTTGATTTTTTTTTGCGCACAAAAACTATTGTCGTCGCATCGTAAAATTATTGTAGAGCCACTGTGGTAAGATGGACTTTGTAATAACGTATAATTATCGAATTATAAATTATTGAAGATTTGCTCATTGCGACTTATTATGCCAGCCCGGGTCACAAATATATCTTGATACTGTCACATCTGTTCTGCATTGTTTCTGTGTCCTGTTTCCTGTGGGGGTTTTGTAGTTCTTGTAGGTTTTCATGTTGATTAGTCTCCCCGGATGTTTCCCATTCGCCACACCCCTTGTTATCTCGTTTAGCTAGTCTTCCTTGTGTGGATATTAAGCCCATGTTTTCTCTGGTTCTCTGTCGGTCGTTGTTTAATGTTATGCAGGTGTTCTCTGGTCCCCGTGTTTTCTTTTGTGTTTTTCCTCAGTGTCATTTTGTTCCTGATTTATGTTTCATTGTTTATTTTCATACAAATTTCCCCTGCATTTGGATCTTCATCTCTGCCTGCCGTCTGTTAATTCCTGGTTTCCTGACAGAGAAAACATGGGCTTAATATACACACAGGGAAGACTAGCTAAACGAGATAATAAGGGCTGTGGTGAATGGGAAACACCTGGGAAGACTAATCAACATGAAAACCTACAAGAACGTCTAAGGTTACGTATGTAACCTCTGTTCCCTGAGAACAGGGAACGAGCGCTGCGTCTAGCTGATGCTCTGGGGAACGCCCTCGGCGTGACTGGTGTCTGAAGCTACTATCGAATCACGGCAAAGTCTTTGACCGACGTCAGCCCATGACGTCATCACCGTGCGACCCGGAAGTATAAAAGGGCACCGTGCCAACACATACACATCTTCTCGTCTGAAGGGACTGTATGGCAGATAGGCCCTGAAGCATGGCAACGCGACGCAGCGCTCGTTCCCTGTTCTCAGGGAACAGAGGTTACATATGTAACCTTAGACGTTCCCTTTCGAAAGGGAACTCTCGCTGCGTCTAGCTGACGCTATGGGGAACGATATACCAACGCCGCCATGCTGAGGGGAGTGTCTGCCCATTGGCAGTGACAACTGTCAACACAAGTAATTCATAGAAAAACCTGAGCGATTCCCCCTCAGGTCACTGGGCTGACAGTGACAGCACTCCTTACGGTCATAGCCCAAGCTATGCAACTAAACGGAACCCTAACGCACTGCGTGGAGTTCCATCCAGACAGCTCGAAGGCCCGGGACCACTACTTCCACCGAAGGGGTCCCTCTAAGGGAATGTGGCTTGGGGACCCGAAGGAACCCCAGCCAGTCACTACTCGGGAAACCAGTTAGCCCGAGTGCCACCAGGGAGGCCTGACTTGGTGCCCTAAGTGTTATGGACACTTCGGTTTAGCCAACCCTGTCTGTTCAAAAACAGAGCCTCTGGATGGTGCCCAGGGGGCATCCAAACTAAGGGACTGAAAAACTGGCAGTCCTACTTAGCCCGGAACTCAGAGACGGGTTATCCAAGAGAGCAATACTCAGCGTAGCGCTTTAGAACCCTTGCTAGCGAGGGGAGTCTGCCTGCTCAAATCAAGGATCTACCAGGTGCTTGTGTTTCAAAGCAGTAGGGAGGCCGAAAGGGCCTAAGGACTGATCTAACAGGGAGGCCTCATGAGAGGCCTATGACCGTCTGACCAGGCTCAGGTGGCTGAGCGCTCATAGACGACCCTCATTGAGGGGAGCAGCTGAGCCTGCCTGGCGAGTAACCTCCAGCTGTAGGCCCAACTACCACAAGTTCTCACAGAGAACTGGTAATCAAAAGTGCCTAGCTCAGGAACTTCACCTTCAAGGAGGCCCTGTGGGCCTACTACTTGATAGCGGGTTTTCCAGGGAAGATCTATAGAGGCCTACTACCTAACAGCAAGCCATGCTGGCAACCCAAGCATCCTGGCTCGGGACTCCGTCCTCAGGGAGGCCTAGTGAGGCCTACTACCTGACAGCAATACCGCCACTTTTCAGAGCGTTCAAGCTCACTTCCAGGGAGGCCTAGGGAGGCCTACCACCTGCCAGCGAAGCATGGTCCTGCTGAGGTTACCCTTGTTTTCTCAAGGAGGCCTAATGGAGGCCTACTACTTGACAGTCAAGCTACGCAGGCTAGCCGAGCATCCTGATTAAGGAACTCGCCCTCAAGGGAGGCCTATTAAGGCCTACTACCTGATAACCAGCCTTTAGGGAGGCCTGGAGAGGCCTGCTACCTGTTTGCAATACGTGCTAACTGTTTCAAATGACTGGGTCCCAGGAACGCCTTAGGGAGGCCTGGTGGGGCCTACTACCTCGTTCGAGTGACCACAATCTGGGAGCTCACCTTAGAATTAACAGCAGGCCTTCAGGGAGGCCTGATGAGGCCTACAACCTGCCTCTGGGAGTGACCACAATCTGGGAGCTCACCCTCAGGAAGGCCTAGTAAGGTCTTAGAGTTTAACAGCGGGTCTTCAGGGAGGCCTGGTGAGGCCTACAACCTTCCAACTGCAAATGCGCCTTGTTCAAGAGGCCTACTGAGGCCTACAATTGACAGCCGACCTTCAGGAGAGCGTAATTGCCCCTTTTTAACCTGATAGCCAGCTAGGCTAGTAGTACCTTGATGCTTCAGCATTGGCACCTGCCTTACTAGAGGCCTGATAAGGCCTACCACTGTCACCGTACTCTTGAATCGGTGCAATCCTCCAGCGAGGCCTAACTTTAGAGGCCTGCTAACTGGGAACAGACATATGCCTCAGCAACGCGCCTCCTTCATCCACATCCCAACTGATGCCGCAGCGCTCAGTCGTAACAGAGACAAACTAATCCAACCTGCAGTGGCTTAGGGAACCGAAGACACATAGTAACCCTAAGCGGTAGACAAACACTCCATTCTATCAGAAAAGTGTGTTACCGCCTAGTAATCCGCAAACATTTCAAAGAAAAGAGCGGCGGCCTAAACACTACTCTCAATATGAGAGGAGGTCCATCTTCTGATAACCATGCGCGGTGGCCTACCTGGCGCCATCTTGATCAACCAGGGAAAGCCAACACACGCTCACCTACACAGCCCAGAGTCTGGCGCTGTGCTAAGCCAACTAAACAGGGGAAAGACAGTTCTCTCTGATGAATACCCAACTCTATACAGGAACCTGGGGTCTGTAAGAAATACATATTTTTAGTGTAATACAAAAAAAATGACCACTCTCACCTGCGGCATGTTGAGCGAAGACTCATTGTGCAGTTCTCACCACCATGTTCTACCGCCCTTGAATGCCTGAAAGGGGCGTTCTCACTGAGTAAGTCCGGGCGGGCCATCAGAACATAGTTCTACTAACATGGGCCCGCCTCAGGCCTGATGTAAGAAGCGCCTGGGTAAAAAATCATAAAAAGACATTAAAAAGGAACAAGGAGAGGGCTAGGATGTAACCGCCCTCAAGGGAAGTGATCCATCACCAACGCCCTCTTTGAGAGCGTTTGTCCTGGATCACCTCCCTCAGATCCTTTTTCCTGTGGGAATCCCGTGTCCTCTGTGCACGAGAGGAGACGCTAGCCCTCTGGTCCTGCCTACGGTCCTCAGACCGTGAAGGACCAGGTCCCGCCTGCCTGGGTGGGGGCGCGGATCTCAGCGGTATGCATGTCTTAAATGCCGCTGAGCGCGCCTTCGCCTCCCTGAACTTTCCAACCACCGCCTCAACGGAGGTGCCGAAAAGTTCAGTAGGCGAAACCGGCGAATCGAGGAGAAAGCCCTTCTCTTTCTCCCCGATATCAGCCAGGCTCAGCCACAGATGCCTCTCCGTGACCACCATAGCCGCCATAGAGCGGCCGATAGCAGCAGCAGTCTGCTTGGTGGCCCGGAGAGAAAGATCTGTGGTGTGGCGCAGCTCAGCAACCGCCTCAGGGGACAGCCCGGCCCCCTGGTCGAGATCCTCCAGCCGGTCCGCCTGGTACGCCCGAAACACCGCCATGGTGTGAAAAGCAGCACCAGCCTGACCTGCTGCCGTGTATGCCCCTGCCATTAAAGCACAACGTGATTTAGAGAGGCAGAGTTTGAGCTCTCAGTGTTGATGCCCACGAAATGCGAGAAAAGTTCGCAAACTTTCCTCGCCAGTCGGTAGCCTCAACACATATCCATATTCCCCTATCCCCTCGACATCAGCGAAGTTAAAACGCTGATGTTGATGAATATTGGGTCGAATATGGATTCTTCCATGCCCTCTCGATCTCTGTAAGAAGATCAAGAAGGAATGGAAGGCTCATCTGAGCTGATGGTTTATGGCCAAGGAGAAATCGATCGTGCAATCTATCACGAGCGATCTCTCCTCTAACGCGCCAACATGGCAGTCGCAGCCTGCCTGCAGTACGTTCCATAACATTCATCAGCTCAGCATACAAGGTCAAGGTGGCTGAGAGGATTCATACCACTCTCACCAGCCATCCCTAAGAGCACTTGCTGTTTAGTCTCGTTAGCCGCCAGATCGTTGCGACGATCGGCGAGCTGCATCTGAGAACCCATGATGTATGCCAACGCTCAGCCTCAGCGTGAGCGGAACAGCATCATCCAGTCCCAGATGCCAAACTCTCTTCCCTCAGGAAAAAAGCCAGACTAGAGTGGAGCGATCTCAGATTGAAAACCGCTCACACTCACACACAAACAACTTCAAATGAACTTGACTGTGCATGCTCTTGATCCCAGGCAGTAAATACACACTCGTGTGTATTAATAATTGAATTTGTTTTACCTTAACTCGTATAGCAGTTCAAACAGACAGTCCCTGAAGACGAGAAAGATGTGTGTTGGCACGGCGCCCTTTTATACTTCTGGGTCGCACGATGATGACGTCATGGGCTGACGTCGTTCAAAGACTTTGCCGTGATTCGATAGTAGCTTCAGACACCAGTCACGCCGATGGCGTTGTGACAGATACTGTCATTTTACAGGTAATTTGGCAGCAGGAGGAATCGTCACACAATCATCAACCTATGGCAGCTGGATCGCTGAACAGGCCATTGATTTCAATCCAGGTTTTACACAACCATCATTAGCGTGCTCATCAACTGCTAGTCAGACTAACCCATGGTGGAGGCTGGATCTGCGTAATACTTACAGAGTTAGTAGAGTGGTCATCACTAACAGACGAGACTGCTGTCCGGGACAAATAAACGGAGTAGAGATTCGCATTGGAAACTCTTTGGATAACAATGGCAACAACAATCCCAAGTGAGACCCTCTTTCAGTGGCTTAATATCCATATAAATCCCTGATTCCTCAAGGCTGAAAACACAAGTGCAGAAAGAATAAAGTCTAAATGAAGTTTTCTCTGTCTCTCTGTAGATGTGCTGTGATTTCTAGTATTCCAGCTGGTGGTTCGTCCACCTACACTTGTACCGGTATGGAGGGTCAATATGTGAATCTGATCATTCCTGGAAATTCAAAAGCTCTCAGTCTGTGTGAGGTGGAGGTCTATGCAGATGGTCTGATCCAAATATGTTGAAATATGTCCATTTATTATTGATTATACATGCTCTCAGCAGTCAATTAAACACACATGTGGGCGACACTAAACCAAGTTCATCTTCACTGCAAGTGAACCTGTATTTAAAGTTGTCTGGGTCATATTTTGTTTTCCTTTTGTAGTTTTGTTGATGATTTTTGAGGATCTGTCCAAGTTGCATATGTTTAATCTTAAGTGACAGGTGAATTTTCACCAGAATACTGTAGATATTATAGACACAGCATATATTTTGGAATCCTAAAAATGCATGATTATATGATTATTTGCATTTATCTTTATTTTCCCCTGCTGTCTGTGACCCATCAGAGCCACTGATCTAAAGATAGAGAGTAACATCATGTGTGTCTTTCAGGTCCTTGTTTAAAGCAAACTTTTGTGAAGCTCAAACTGAAGTCCAGCTTGAGTCTTGTGATAAATTAGTGTGTACCAAAAGGGGTGCCAGTCTGGTTTATTATACAGACAAATTTGAAGTATTTATAAAATTAAACTGTTCCAAAGAAATCTAAAAAATGTCTTCATCATCATATCCTGTTTCTTTGTGAGGTTTTTATCAATTCAAATGACCCTTCACAGACCAAAGCAGGTGAAACAACATATAATCACATATTCATGAATGCAATACAAATTCATAATACTCATACACAGTTTAATAATACTTTTGGAAATGCCCATCGAAAATGTGAAAAGTTCATATAGCTTTAATCACCAAATACATTTAGGAATTTCCATTGAGTTCAAAATAAAGAAAACCAATAAACAAATTAAATAAAATTAGCACAAAGTAACAGTCAAATTTACAATAGCCCAAAAAAATGACCAACAGCAAAAGAGAGTGACACTTTCCCTAGCATGACTGGTTTATTGTCGAGATTCAAACATTCCATACACGGCTTCAGCGGGAGATTCAAACATTCCATACACGGCTTCAGCGGGAGATTCAAACATTCCATACACAGCTTCAGCTAGAGATTCAAACATTCCATACACAGCTTCAGCTAAAGATTCAAACATTCCATACACGGCTTCAGCTGGAGATTCAAACATTCCATACACAGCTTCAGCTAAAGATTCAAACATTCCATACACGGCTTCAGCTGGAGATTCAAACATTCCATACACAGCTTCAGCGGGAGATTCAAACATTCCATACACAGCTTCAGCGGGAGATTCAAACATTCCATACACAGCTTCAGCGGGAGATTCAAACATTCCATACACGGCTTCAGCGGGAGATTCAAACATTCCATACACGGCTTCAGTGAGAGATTCAAACATTCCATGCACGGCTTCAGCTGGAGATTCAAACATTCCATACACGGCTTCAGTGAGAGATTCAAACATTTCATACACGGCTTCAGCAGGAGATTCAAACATTCCATACACAGCTTCAGCTAAAGATTCAAACATTCCATACACTGCTTCAGCTGGAGATTCAAACATTCCATACACAGCTTCAGCGGGAGATTCAAACATTCCATACACGGCTTCAGCGGGAGCGCGAGATTCAAACATTCCATACACGGCTTCAGTGAGAGATTCAAACATTCCATACACGGCTTCAGTGAGAGATTCAAACATTCCATGCACGGCTTCAGCTGGAGATTCAAACATTCCATACACGGCTTCAGCGGGAGATTCAAACATTCCATACACGGCTTCAGCGGGAGATTCAAACATTCCATACACGGCTTCAGTGAGAGATTCAAACATTCCATGCACGGCTTCAGCTGGAGATTCAAACATTCCATACACGGCTTCAGTGAGAGATTCAAACATTTCATACACGGCTTCAGCAGGAGATTCAAACATTCCATACACAGCTTCAGCTAAAGATTCAAACATTCCATACACTGCTTCAGCTGGAGATTCAAACATTCCATACACAGCTTCAGCGGGAGATTCAAACATTCCATACACGGCTTCAGCGGGAGCGGGAGATTCAAACATTCCATACACGGCTTCAGTGAGAGATTCAAACATTCCATACACGGCTTCAGTGAGAGATTCAAACATTCCATGCACGGCTTCAGCTGGAGATTCAAACATTCCATACACGGCTTCAGCGGGAGATTCAAACATTCCATACACGGCTTCAGCGGGAGATTCAAACATTCCATACACGGCTTCAGTGAGAGATTCAAACATTCCATGCACGGCTTCAGCTGGAGATTCAAACATTCCATACACGGCTTCAGCGGGAGATTCAAACATTCCATACACGGCTTCAGCGGGAGATTCAAACATTCCATACATGGCTTCAGCGGGAGCGGGAGATTCAAACATTCCATACACGGCTTCAGTGAGAGATTCAAACATTCCATACACGGCTTCAGTGGGAGATTCAAACATTCCATAGACGGCTTCAGTGAGAGATTCAAACATTCCATACACAGCTTCAGCGGGAGATTCAAACATTCCATACACGGCTTCAGCGGGAGCGGGAGATTCAAACATTCCATACACGGCTTCAGTGAGAGATTCAAACATTCCATGCACGGCTTCAGTGGGAGATTCAAACATTCCATACACAGCTTCAGTGGGAGATTCAAACATTCCATACACAGCTTCAGTGGGAGATTCAAACATTCCATACACGGCTTCAGCGGGAGATTTAAACGTTCCATACACAGCTCAGTGAGAGATTCAAACATTCCATACACGGCTTCAGTGGGAGATTCAAACATTCCATACACGGCTTCAGTGGGAGATTCAAACATTCCATACACAGCTTCAGTGGGAGATTCAAACATTCCATACACGGCTTCAGCGGGAGATTTAAACGTTCCATACACAGCTTCAGCAGGAGATTCAAACATTCCATACACAGCTTCAGCGGGAGATTCAAACATTCCATACACGGCTTCAGCTGAAGATTCAAACATTCCATACACGGCTTCAGTGGGAGATTCAAACATTCCATACACGGCTTCAGTGGGAGATTCAAACATTCCATACACAGCTTCAGTGGGAGATTCAAACATTCCATACACGGCTTCAGCGGGAGATTTAAACGTTCCATACACAGCTTCAGCAGGAGATTCAAACATTCCATACACAGCTTCAGCGGGAGATTCAAACATTCCATACACGGCTTCAGCTGGAGATTCAAACATTCCATACACGGCTTCAGTGGGAGATTCAAACATTCCATGCACGGCTTCAGTGGGAGATTCAAACATTCCATACACGGCTTCAGCGGGAGATTTAAACGTTCCATACACAGCTCAGTGAGAGATTCAAACATTCCATACACGGCTTCAGTGGGAGATTCAAACATTCCATACACGGCTTCAGTGGGAGATTCAAACATTCCATACACGGCTTCAGTGGGAGATTCAAACATTCCATACACAGCTTCAGTGGGAGATTCAAACATTCCATACACGGCTTCAGCGGGAGATTTAAACATTCCATACAAGGCTTCAGTGGGAGATTCAAACATTCCATACACAGCTTCAGCAGGAGATTCAAACATTCCATACACAGCTTCAGCAGGAGATTCAAACATTCCATACACAGCTTCAGCGGGAGATTCAAACATTCCATACACAGCTTCAGCAGGAGATTCAAACATTCCATACACGGCTTCAGCGGGAGATTCAAATATTCCATACACGGCTTCAGTGGGAGATTCAAACATTCCATACACAGCTTCAGCAGGAGATTCAAACATTCCATACACGGCTTCAGCAGGAGATTCAAACATTCCATATACGCTTCAGCTGAGATTTAAACATTCCATACACAGCTCAGCGGGAGATTCAAACATTCCATACACAGCTTCAGCGGGAGATTCAAACATTCCATACACAGCTTCAGCGGGAGATTCAAACATTCCATACACGGCTTCAGTGGGAGATTCAAACATTTCATACACGGCTTCAGCGGGAGATTCAAACATTTCATACACAGCTTCAGCGGGAGATTCAAACATTCCGTACATGGCGTCAGCGGAAGATTCAAACATTCCATACACAGCTCAGCAGGAGATTCAAACATTGCATACACGGCTTCAGCAGGAGATTCAAACATTCCATACACAGCTTCAGCGGGAGATTCAAACATTCCATACACAGCTTCAGCGGGAGATTCAAACATTTCATACACTGCTTCAGCAGAAGATTCAAACATTCCATACACAGCTTCAGCGGGAGATTCAAACATTCCATACACGGCTTCAGCAGGAGGTTCAAACATTTCATACACTGCTTCAGCAGAAGATTCAAACATTCCATACACAGCTTCAGCGGGAGATTCAAACATTTCATACACAGCTCAGCAGGAGATTCAAACATTCCATACACGGCTTCAGCAGAAGATTCAAACATTCCATACACAGCTCAGCAGGAGATTCAAACATTCCATACACAGCTTCAGCGGGAGATTCAAACATTCCATACACAGCTCAGCAGGAGATTCAAACATTCCATACACAGCTCAGCAGGAGATTCAAACATTCCATACACAGCTTCAGCAGAAGATTCAAACATTCCATACACAGCTCAGCAGGAGATTCAAACATTCCATACACAGCTTCAGCGGGAGATTCAAACATTTCATACACTGCTTCAGCAGAAGATTCAAACATTCCATACACAGCTTCAGCGGGAGATTCAAACATTTCATACACTGCTTCAGCAGAAGATTCAAACATTCCATACACAGCTCAGCAGGAGATTCAAACATTCCATACACAGCTTCAGCGGGAGATTCAAACATTCCATACACAGCTTCAGCGGGAGATTCAAACATTCCATACACAGCTCAGCAGGAGATTCAAACATTCCATACACAGCTTCAGCAGGAGATTCAAACATTCCATACACAGCTTCAGCGGGAGATTCAAACATTCCATACACAGCTCAGCGAGAGATTCAAACATTCCATACACGGCTATAGCTGGAGATTCAAACATTCCATACACAGCTTCAGCAGGAGATTCAAACATTCCATACACAGCTTCAGCAGGAGATTCAAACATTCCATACACAGCTTTAGCGGGAGATTCAAACATTCCATACACAGCTCAGCGAGAGATTCAAACATTCCATACACAGCTCAGCGAGAGATTCAAACATTCCATACACAGCTTCAGCAGGAGATTCAAACATTCCATACACAGCTTTAGCGGGAGATTCAAACATTCCATACACAGCTCAGCGAGAGATTCAAACATTCCATACACAGCTTCAGCAGGAGATTCAAACATTCCATACACAGCTTTAGCGGGAGATTCAAACATTCCATACACAGCTCAGCGAGAGATTCAAACATTCCATACATGGCTATAGCTGGAGATTCAAAATTATTGTATATAAATATATATAATATAATGTAATATTAATGAGAAAAATATTAGAAGAAAAATATTTTAATTCATTAAATGGTCATTAATGACCATACTTATTGCACAAATAGTAGGCATTTAGTACCAAAAGATCTCCTCAAAATATTCAATAAATATTATTAAAATAAAATATAGAACATACAAAAATATTTAAGTTGTATGGTCTCATTTGACCATCAATGAGTATGAGTGTGAGCAATTAGTAAGGAATACCTGAGGGCTAAATACAAGAAAAACGTTAACATTAATGTTAACAATGTTGCATCTTCGTCACTCTCCATAATAAAATGATACGGTAAATGGTTGACGCAATAATCAATCCACAATATGCTGTACTGTTTACCAAAAATTGCTGCAAATAGCTGTATAGTAAAACTGTCCTCTGTCTATTCAAATGTATTGATAGCGCAGGTTTGTTTGGAACTATTGAGAGCACATGATCCACGTGACCGCACGCGCCGCAGGGAGATGAAAGCATGTCGCAACTCTGTTTTTCAACGCGCAAGAGCGCCAAAACGCTATTTATTGTTTGAATTTCATATTAAAACTTTAAACATTTTAAAAGCTTAGACTTTGTTTCATATCAAAAGCAGGTTTGGCCATTTGAGAGCGAGAGTGACAGAGAGAAAGAGCAGGGAAAGGAAAGGCAGCTGAACGAATAGCCTACGAGTGTTTTAAATAGCATAAAAAAAAGAATAACGACGTGCAATATGTGGCGGCCGGTGTTTATTCTGTGGCACACCGCCACAAATTAGTCTATGCGTGGGAAACACTGGATTGGTTATGTAGACCAAATTTTACTAGTCAATGTTACTTTTCATTAATATTCATAATTAGTTACTGTTTTGTATCTGTATTATTATTATTATTATTATTATTATTATTATTTTTTATAATCATTTATAATCATTGTATGCTTTATTACATGTATATGAGAGAGCATGGGAGAGTTAACTTTGGACTTTGGGGTTCCATGTGTGCACACGGTGAAACAGCATGAATGTATGTGTGTAAGTTTCAATGCATATGTGTACATTCAGTTAATGGAAACCAGATGTTTTGGGGGTGCATAAAAGCATAAGCTTTTGTCCGGGAGGGTAGAGAGAGAACTAGTGATGGACGACAGTGAAGCTGCGTTATAACATCTATCCAGAACTGTCTCTCTCTCCTATGGGCTGACAATAACCACAATTATTTAAAATAAAGAAATCTCTTGACAAAGCAACTGGTGTCTGGTCCCGTGAATTAAACTACGGGGGAAAGAGGCAAATTCCAAGTCTACAGGTTACCATGTCCATCAATCAAACCTTTGCTGGCATTGGCTAGGCATCGACTGCCTTTATCCAACGAAAACCACGGGCGCTTTGACTGACACCTGGGGGAGTCAGTAATGCACTTCCTGTATATAATGAGTCATCAGAAAGCCTGTGATTGAAGGAGAGAGACCTGGGAGGATTCATAATATGCGGAAGAGACTAAGCTTGCAGGGGATATCGCCAGAATACTGATTAGAATTGATATTTCATTGAAAATGGACATGATTGATTACTCTAATTCAAAACGCTCATGCAAACAAAGGAGGATTTTTATTTTTTCCCCAATGTTTTCGTTGTTTTGGATTAAAAAGTGGGATGCATTTTGAAGAGTGGACTGAGTGGATGTATGCTGCTGTTTTTTAGATCTGATCTGAACGACAGGAGATGAAAGATGAGTAATGCGTTTATTATGCTAATGTTTACATGGCCAGTCCTTTAGCATTTCATTTAACCCTTTCCTCTCTGGTGTATTTATTGCAAAAACAAGCTCAGAACATGAATCTTGAGTGTTTAATCTTTCAAATGATACATAGTTTGTGATAGTTGATTAAATATTTTGTATAAAACAACTTCCGTCGACCCCCCGCCCACGATCAGCTGCGGGTTAAGAAGTTAAAGCAACATGCACCCGGACCACTACATCATTAATCGGGGCTTCACGATTAACTGAAGTTAAGCTGGAATTGCGAATTGGTTCAGTATTGAGATTGCTAAATTTTAATTAAATATGCTAATATGCTCTGACATCAGTGCAATGATCTGTTCGCATTAAAGGCACAAGTACGATTTTGGATTAAAATATCCAAAACCACTAGAACAATGTTATATATTTTGGACACTTGTGTACTTACATTATCCCAAATGTTTCCAAGAATGTTGAAATCTAGAGAAATAAGTTATTTCAAACAGGATACGGTCTGCGTCCAATGCGTCCCCTATCAATGGCATCATACCTGCGTTACCCTCGATTTCTAGTTTATTTTGTAGAAACCATGAAAACACCAAAGACGCTTTAATATATGATGTGTTTTATTAGGTGAGCAGATGTCTCTCTCAACATCTTGCTCATTCAACAAACTATGCAACACAGAAGATTCAGAGGCTTCTTCTTGCTCATTCAACAAACTGTGAGTCACAGAAGAATCAGAGACTTCCCGCAAAATTGTCCCCAACTGAAACTCTGGGGCATAAGGGTTCAGAAACACCTTGAGACCATCAGTAACTGCTCTTTCCACCACTGGAGCCTCCTCAATCTCATCAGAACTGGTTGAAAGAAACCCACATGAATATCAGAGAAAATGATCAAGTCATCAAGAAAAGCTATAACTTCCTGCAAATTCAAACCAGCCATGACTTTCTCCATGGTTCTCTGAAAAGTAGCAGGAGAATTTGTCGGTCCTTGAGGTAAACGCCGAAATTGCCAGTTTTCAAACGGTGTGGTGAACACAGTTTTGCGACGATGACTCTCTTCCACCTCCGACTGATAATATCCACTCTTTAAATCTAAGACTGTGAACCAATTTGAACCTGACAGAAAGGTAAAGGTCTCCTCGATCCTGGGGAGAGTGTACGCATCTCTCTTGTGAAGTGCAGTTCAGACAGCCATTTAGAAAAATATAGACGAAGATGGATAAGATTAACGATAGCCACACATGAGGCTTGTATCTCTCTCTTCAACGAGCTGCCGCGAATGTGACGTCAGCACCCATTGACTCTCTTCTTTATTACTTATTTTCACCCCACATGAAAACAAAATAATAAATTAAATTAAATTAAATAATAAAACCACATGTCTGAACATTGTATGCAGTAGGCAAAACAAAACAAAAAATAGAATAAAATACATGAAAATACATAGTAATACAGCCTCAATTTTACGGGTGGGTTACATATATGTCTATTTTAGCATAAACCAACATGTTTCTATCTTGTAAGGGAATCATAGGTTCTTCCTTAGAGGTATATAATGTCCGGTTTTAGTGTACTACCAACGGAAGATAGCAGAAGACAGCAGGATAGACAGAGGGAGAGTTAGGATGGAGAATGGAGAGGGTAGAGGAACTGTTCAACCGAGGAATGGAGAAACACATACAACTGGCATGAGACAATAACTTTTCAATCTCTCTACCATGTCTGACATATAAAAATAATAAACAAGATATCTTGGCACAATAACTGGTGTCTGGTCCCATGAATCAACCAAAACGGGGAAACTGTTTAATTTTCAGTCTACACATCATTACCACCAACCTGACCATGACCCGCCCTACCAATATGACCATAAACCTGACCAACGCAAGCCCTCCCATTATCACCACCGACCTGACAATGACCCACCCTTCTAACATGACCATGAACCTGACCAACACACGTCCTCCCAACATCACCACCAACCTTCCCGGGATCCGTCCTCCCAACATGACCATGAACCTGACCAAACACAAGCCCTCCCAACATCACCTCAGACCTGCCCATGACCCGTCCTCCCAACATGACCACGAACCTGACTAACACAAGCCCTCCCATCATCACCACCAACCGACCTTCCCATGACCCACTTTCCCAATATGACCATGAACTTGACCAACACAAGCCCTCCCAACATCACCACCAACCTGACCATGACCCACCCTTCCAATATAATCTGTGAACCTGACATACACAAGCCCTCCCAACATCACCAACCTTTTTTTCCTGATTAAGATTGTGTACGATGCTTTTTGGAAGTAAAAGTTGAAGTGTTAGCCAATTTGATGATGTTAACATCTACTGTATTGTGTCAAATGTAAAATTGCTCACAAAAAGTTCACAAACGCAATTTGAACCCATCTAATCTCTCAATGAACTGCATATAATCAGCTGCTCACCTTGCTCTGGCATCCCCCCAACTCCACCAACATAATTTAGGCATCTCATTACCATACTCATACAAGCATTAGTAGTCCCTCTGGGGGGCATATCTAAGATTGGGTTGAATCTGTTTCCTCGAGCCCCTCCACTGCGGACAGCAAGCCAAATATGCTTGACCTCATTAGCTTAAAGGTCCTGTTCTTCGTGATCCCATTTTTCAAACTTTAGTTAGTGTGTTATGTTGCTGTTAGAGCATAAATAATACCTGTAAAATTATAAAGCTCAAAGTTCAATGCCAAGCGAGATATTTTATTTAACAGAAGTTCCCTTTCAAAGCCTACAGCGAACGGCCGGTTTGGACTACATCCCTGTACATCCTGCTTTAATGACGTCAGTAGAACAGTTTGTCGACTAAAGGCCAATTTATACTTCTGCGTCGAGTGCACGCAGAGGGTATGGCATACCCTACGCATAGACGCGTTGGATACGCCGTACCCTGACGCGCACCTCTCCAAAAATGTAACAACGCGTCAATTCTACGCGGACCGCAAGCGCTGTGATTGGTCTGCCAGAACCCTTCCCTCAGGTCAATAAATAAATAAAAAATCTGCGATAGGAGTGTGTGTGTGTGTGTGTGTGTCCAGAAATTGGATGATAGTTCCTTACGTCTGCTATAACACAATATTTTGCAGTCCAGCGATTCTTTATGGTAGTAAATAAATACATAGATCCGCTGAGTATAGTTTATTTATTTTCTCATTAAAACCAAAGATGTTAATCAGTAATTGTATATCAAGAACAGGGACACATTAGGGTATATTTCGTGAATGAAGTCTCCGCAACAGCA
Organism: Gobio occitaniae; assembly: GCA_033150135.1. NCBI lineage: Eukaryota > Metazoa > Chordata > Actinopteri > Cypriniformes > Gobionidae > Gobio > Gobio occitaniae. The sequence continues at coordinate 179,190 of JARQWZ010001467.1, read as the reverse complement.
ATCGATTGCTCGAGCCACCGCTGCTGAAAACAGCGGCCACGAGCTCTGCATGATTTCACAAACACATTCCAGCGCCAGATCGCCTTATTTAACTTTACTAATCAACTAGAGATGCTTAATTTGTATTAGATACAACAACTCAAGCTGCAAGAAAAGCCGCTCTCTCACTGCTGCTGATATTCCGACATGAATGTACAGATTCTACACAACAAGCTGCTTCTCCTTCGGCTGTTCTCTTGATTACACCATCATGCCCGAGGACACTGCCTACTAGCGTCTGCATGTGTAATTGCACATTGATGCAGACAACAGCGCAGAAGTATAAATGCTCACGACGGCGTAGGCTACACGCGTAGCCTACGGCGTACACTCGACGCAGAAGTATAAATTGGCCTTAACCTCCGCCCACAAGAATACGCAAAAAAGGGGGCGTGGTCTTGTTGCTCCCGCGTGGAGAAGAGGAAGTGTTGCGTTTGTAGTGTGTGTTTGTCGCCATGTCGTTGAGACGCTGTTATTTTCATCCCGGAGTCAAATCACCTTTGTTTGGCTTTCCCAGGGACACTGTACTTAGAGATCATTGAGCGCATGCATCTCCGTTATGGTAAGAGGCGTGACCTTTCCGGGCAACGTGCGCGAAGCTGCTGTCGAATCACAACACGGGAACCGCTGGCACAATCAGAACTCGTTACGTATTTCTGAAGGAGGGACTTCATAGAATTAAGAAATTCTCAGGCCGTTTTGAGGACAGTGAAAACAGCGGTATACAGATAAGTAAACTGTGTGAAAAATACTACACGCGGAACATATATAACATATATATTTATATAACACATGTTATATTGCACACTGTAAACACAATCAAAGCTTCAAAAAAACAGGCCCCTCTCTGTCAAGTCAAGTCAAGTCAACTTTATTTATATAGCGCTTTTAACAATGTAGATTGTTTCAAAGCAGCTTTACAGTGTTAAACAGGAAAATAATGCAGTATAATTTTATTCAGCTGTATAGCCTTTCTGGAAAAAACGCTGATGTCATCAGTTCATTTCAATTATCATACAGTGACAGTGTGGGCTTTAGATCAATAATTCGATCAGTAATTTAGTTTAAATGGTTAATTTAGTTTATTATTTCGATTTATTTCGATGTTTAGTTGAAAAATTGAGTGTCCCCAACTGAGCACGCCAAGCCAGAGGCAACATGTCCATAACAGTGGACAAAGGTTTGCTACATTTTGATTGGATCTTGGTAGACTGACACAAACAAACTGTCCAACACCATCAGATAAAAAAAGCTAGGACAACAGCCAGACATCTCTTAGATGGCAATAAGAAGAACTCTTGTACCAAGCCCAGGAAGGACAAAACATCTCATTAGTCAACTTGCAGTTTCTGCCCTTCACCAAAATCCCTAATGTCCTGGTCTATGACTGCCATACAAATTACACAGGACCTTAGCAGTAGTGGGTGAAAGAAAGACCAAAATGATCCATCCAAATCCAGTCATAACTACGTCCAGAAGACTCAGCAGACTCAGCAACACCTGCTGCTCTCTCTAATAACTTCTCTTTCTCCCACACCCCCCGCCAGACTGGGAGGGGTGGGGGCACGGGTCTTCTCATTTCTAACAATTGGAAATACTCATCTCACACAGCTCTTTGCAAAAACAACACATTCGAATATCATGCTATAACGCTTTCAACTCCCACTAAAATACATATTGTAGTCATTTACCGCCCCCCAGGTCCACTGACCACCTTTGTTGATGAGCTGGATGTTCTGCTGTCCTCATTTCCAGAGGATGGCTGCCCACTCATAGTACTCGGCGACTTCAACATTCACCTGGACAAATCGTATGCTTCAGATTTCCACTCCCTCCTAGCTTCATTCGACCTCAAACGCCTCATCACGTCACATACCCACAAATCTGGTAACCAGCTGGACCTCATTTACACACGCAACTGCTCTACAGACAATATCTTGGTCAAACCTCTACACATCTCAGATCACTTTTTCATCACATTTAATCTCCAACTCACTACTCACACACCACCAGCTCCTCCACCAGTTACTTTCAGACGAAACCTGCGCTCACTCTCTCCTTCTCATCTTTCCTCTGCTGTCTCTTCCTCCCTTCCCTCATCCACACAATTCTCTTCTATGGATGTTAACACTGCAACTGACACTCTATGCTCCACCTTAACTTCATGTCTAGACAATATCTGCCCTCTTTCTTTTAGGCCAGCACGAGCTACTCCCTCTAACCCTTGGTTATCTGATGTTATTCGTGAACATCGGACAACACTCAGGGCAGCAGAGAGGAAATGGCATAAATCAAATCACCCATCAGATCTAGCTAAGTATCAGTCTTTGCTCTCATCCTTCTCGAATGAAGTACACGCAGCTAAATATTCTTATTTCCAAAACAAAATCACCAGCACCACAAACTCACGCACACTATTCAGAACATTCAACTCTCTGCTCTGTCCTCCTCCACCACCCCCCACCACCTCCCTATCTCCAGACGACTTTGCACAATTCTTCACAAACAAAACAACAACTATCAGCAATCAGTTCTCACCCCCACACACTGTGGATTTTAGATCAGCCACTTCCACGACCGAACATACTCTCTCCTCATTTTCCACACTCACTGAGCCCGAAGTATCTAAACTTCTCCTCTCCAGCCATCCTACCACCTGCCCTCTCGATCCCATTCCCTCACACCTCCTTCAAGCCATCTCTCCTACTCTCCTTCCTGCACTCACACACATCATCAACACATCGCTCTGCACTGGCACTTTCCCTACCACTTTCAAGCAGGCTCGGGTAACTCCACTGCTTAAGAAACCTACTCTAAACGCATCACTCATAGATAACTACAGACCTGTCTCTCTCCTGCCATTCATAGCAAAAACTCTGGAACGAGTTGTTTTCAACCAGGTTTCATCCTTCCTCTCACAGAATAACCAGCTGGACTCGAACCAATCCGGTTTCAAAAGGGGCCACTCCACAGAGACTGCATTACTGTCGGTCACCGAAGCCCTACGGATAGCTAAAGCTGAGTCCAAATCATCAGTCCTTGTCCTCCTTGATCTATCTGCTGCCTTTGACACGGTAAATCATCAAATCCTTCTGTCCACCCTCTCATCACTGGGCATCATAGGGACTCCGCTCCATTGGTTTGAATCGTATCTCACAGGTAGGTCATTCAAGGTTGCCTGGAGAGGAGAGGAATCCCAAGCGCATCAACTGACCACGGGGGTTCCTCAGGGCTCAGTGCTTGGACCTCTCCTTTTCTCCATTTACACTACTTCATTAGGTCCCATCATACAGGCACATGGCTTCTCATATCACTGCTATGCGGATGACACTCAGCTCTACCTTTCATTCCAACCAGACGACCCCACAGTAGCTGCACGAATCTCCAGCTGTCTGGCTGACATCTCTGCATGGATGAGTAAAAACCACCTACAGCTCAACCTGGCAAAGACTGAGTTCCTCATCTTTCCCGCCAGTCCCACTATGCAACATGACTTCACCATCCAGCTAGGTGCATCCCTGATCTCCCCTTCAAAATCAGTCAGAAATCTTGGAGTTACATTTGATGACCAGTTGTCCTTCAGAGATCACATTGCTAAGACAGCCCGCTCTTGCAGGTTTGCGCTCTACAACATCAGGAAGATCAGACCGTTCCTAACAGAACACGCAACACAGCTTCTTGTCCAGGCCCTGGTTATTTCTAGACTTGACTACTGCAATGCGCTTCTGGCTGGACTCCCCTCTTGTGCGATCCAAACACTTCGAATGATCCAGAATGCAGCGGCACGTCTGGTCTTCAACGAGCCCAAAAGGACCCACGTCACACCACTCTTCATCTCTCTGCACTGGCTACCACTCGCTGCTCGCATCAAGTTTAAGTCGCTGACGCTTGCCTACAGAGCCACCACGCACTCAGCTCCTGCATACTTTGACTCGATTCTACGTCGACACACCCCCACCAGAAGCCTTCGTTCAGCTAAGGAACGAAGGCTTGTGGTACCATCACAGAGAGGCAAAAAATCCCTCTCCAGAACATTTTCATTCAACGTTCCCAGCTGGTGGAATGATCTGCCCACCGCCATCCGAAATGCGGATTCATTGACAACATTCAAAAGTCAACTAAAAACTCATCTCTTCCGTGAGCACTTAACCTCCTAAAAAAAAAAAAAAAAAAAAAAAAAACTTTCCTTTCCTCTTTTCCTCCTCTTTCCCGCCCTACTCTAACCTGTGCTACACTGAGAAATGTACACGGACCAAGTATTTCAGGCACTTGTTGCGCTCACTCGACTCTTCACGACCAATCGCTTATTGTACCCCCAAGTTGTAAGTCGCTTTGGATAAAAGCGTCTGCTAAATGCATAAATGTAAATGTAAATGTAAATAACTACTTGGAAACCTTAAGACTGATGTGAACTACACACATCCATTTCATACTTATTCAGATAAATAAGTATTCTCAGTGACAGCTATTTGTAATGCAACATCTTACACAGAATCAGCTGATAATGAACAAATGAATGAACAGTTCAATATTTTCCCATCATGTTTGGTTTCTATTTGTTTAGAATATTGCCAAGGGTATTTTGATGGTGGTTTGCAAAGTGAGAAATGCATTGGTAAACTTTAAAGACACTTTAAAGACTTCTTCTAACTGTGTACAGTATGCAAATGAGTTCCACAGGAGAAAAGAGGGTGGGCCACACGGTGAGCGCCCTCTAATGCCAGCAGTCAATCGCAACGCTGGAATGGAGAAGCGCTAAATTGCAATCTCCTCCTATTTGGAAAAGGATAAAGGAACCCTTTCAACTGACACACCTTGTTCTGAGTCTCCCTTCAAGAGAGACATAACAGATACACCGTAATGTTCTGAGTTTCTCCTTGAGAGAGACAAACAGTTCACCAAGTTCTGAGTCTGTCCGGCGAGGATGAGACTGTGACAGAGCAACCAAGTCCTGAGCCTCTGGTTAATCCAGAGAGACAACAAAAGATCCAAGAATTTGAGTCTACAGCTTGTGAGGCAGCAACAGATACGACCACGTTCTGAGCCTCCAGCCTGTGAGGAAAGAGACATTAAAGGGGCTATATGCATTTTTCTGAAATTTAAACTCGCGACTGACACCTGTGGCCAAAAAAAAGAACTGCTCTTCATTTCTGCTCGCTCTCGCAGCGCGCGCTCGTACGTGCACACTTCACAAGTCATCTGCTGCAAGGAGGTCAACATTATGTTTACAGAGGTAAGAACAGTAAAATACATATATTGTTTGAGAGAAGTGTTCTCTTATCAAAACGTCAAATGTGTAGCTGACAAACTACACAAAAAATTAATACATTAAATAAATAAATAAACACATTTCGCCTCGCTGCCCCATCGGGGGTACGCCTGTGGTTCGCATGACCCCGCTGGTTCAGTTTTTGGACGTGTGGCATCCTGAACTATCTCGACGACTGGCTGATACTAGGCCACTCTCGGGATCAGGTGTGCGAACACAGGGACATGGTGCTCCGGCACCTCGCCCCTCTGGGCCTACGGGTCAACTGGGAGAAGAGCAAACTCTGCCCAGTGCAGAGGATCTCTTTTCTCGGTGTAGAAATCGACTCGGTCGCCATGCATGCTCAGCTCACGAGTGAGTGTGCACAGTCTCTGCTGACTTGCCTACGTCAGTTCGAGGTGGTCACGCCGCTCGGCTTGCTTCATATGAGACCCCTTCAGCACTGGCTCCGCGATCGAGTCCCGAGATGGGCATGGCAACACGGCACGCTGCGGGTCCCAGTCACTCGCGCCTGCCGTCAGACCTTCAGCCCATGGTCGAACCTCAGCTTTCTACGGGCAGGTGTTCCCTTAGAACGAGTTTCCAGGCATTTTGTTGTCTCAACAGATGCCTCTGCCACGGGCTGGGGTGCCATGTGCAATGGACATGCTGCCGCGGGCTCCTGGAGAAGACCCCAGCGCACATGGTATGTCAATTGCCTCGAGTTGCTGGCCAAACGTCTTGCCCTGCACCGCTTCCGAGTCCTGCTGAAGGACAAGCACGTACTGGTCCGTACAGACAACACGGCGACAGTAGCGTACATCAACCGACAAGTTGGTCTACGCTCCCGCCAGATGTCGCAATTCACCCGCCATCTCATCCTATGGAGTCAGAAGCATGTGAGGTCGCTTCGTGCCGTTCACATCCCGGGAGAACTGAACACTGCGGCCGACGAGCTGTCACGTGTTCAGACGCTTCCGGGGGAATGGCTTCTCCATCCCCAGATGGTTACGCTGATCTGGGGCCTGCGCAAATATGCGTTCCCCCCAATGAGCCTTCTCGCACAGGTCCTGTGCAAGATCAGGGAGGACAAGGAGCAGGTCCTCATGGTCGCCCCATATTGGCCCGGCCAGACCTGGTTCTCAGAACTGGTGTTCCTTGCGACAGCCCCTCCCTGGCCTATTCCTCTGAGACAGGATCTTCTGACTCAGAGAGGGGGCACCCTATGGCACCCGCGTCCCGACCTGTGGAATGTGTATTTGTTAAGTCCCCCCCTTAGGGTAGGCATTGTGTTGCATTTATCCACGTGGGATATGCTTCCCAGTGTACCTTGGTATTCCTGTGTTAGTGCAGTCCTTCGTCCGGTTACGTCAGGGAGCTCGCACTGCGCAGAGCACTGGAAGACAGCCGAGTGGCGGGATTGAATTGGGACCCCCATTCGTCAGTCACTGACGTTACTCGGAGTGACTGAACGAAAGGGAACGTCTCTGAGAGAGGGAACGTCTGAGAGAGGGAACGGAGACGTAAACGTCCCTCAGCCACTTCAGCTGTACCGCTGGAACGGCCGGCCGCTCAGGCATCGGCTCTTCAGCAGGTAACATAATGCGAGATTGCTATGCGACGCCCTTTATACCCACGTGGGTAGGCGGGCTTGCATTATGCAAATTCCGCAGACCCATGGCATTTTCATGCCATTGGCTTGTTTTGTTAGAGCTCAAAGGCGATTGGCTTCTAGGCGAAACCCCCATTCGTCAGTCACTGACGTTACGTCTCCGTTCCCTCTCTCAGGGAACGAGGGTTACATACGTAACCGAAACATTTCTTTCAATTAAGGAGCATTGCCAAATTGAAGAGCTTCTTGACTTTTAAAGATATGGAGACTGTAATTCATGCTTTTATCTCGTCCAGACTGGATTATTGCAATTCTTTATATCTGGGGATGTAAAAAAATGTGTTTGCTTGGTTGCAGCTGGTGCAAAATGCCGTGGCCAGACTGCTGACTGGCACGAAGAAATGCTCTAGTATATCTCCGGTGCTGGCCTCGCTGCACTGGCTCCCTGTTGATTTTAGAGTGCAATATAAGATCTTATTAATGGATTTTAAAGGATTACATGGTCTTGCTCCAGAGTATATCTCTGGTCTGTTACAACATCACTGTATGGCCAGACCTTTAAGATTGTCGCAGAGTCTCCTTTTGAGTGTTCCTAAATCATGGTTGAAGACTAAGGGAGATCGGGCTTTCTCGGTGCAGCGCGACGCCTCTGGAAAAGCCTTCCTCCGCATATTAGATCCTGTGACTCGTTGGAATGTTTTAAATCTTTGTTGAAAACGCATCTCTTCTCTCTTGCTTACAACTGCCCATAGGGGCTTGGAGTCTGAGAAGTGACTAGTATTGGGTTTATTGTCAATTGTTTTATTAGTAATGTTGAGAGTGTAAAGCACTTTGGTCAACTTATGTTGTTTTTAAATGTGCTATAAAAATAAATTGATTTGGTTTCATAGACACTGCAAGATCATAAGTACTTCTTTCACAAGGCATTTGTAATGCATGGCCCTGCATCTCGTCCGTCATGAGGGGAAGCTCTGTTTCTAACAGAGATGACACAAGATAAAACCGTTGAAACACTTTAATATGTACATATTACCATAAACCAATCAGGCATAACATTATGACCACTAACCTTGTGTTGGTCCCCCTTTTGCTGCCAAAATAGCCCTGACCCGCGAGGCATGGACTCCTCTAGACCCCTGAAGGTGTGCTGTGGTATCTGGCACCAAGATGTTAGCAGCAGATCCTTTAAGTTCTGTAAGTTGTGAGGTGGGGCTTCCATGTATCGGACTTGTTTGTTCAACACATCCCACAGATGCTCGATTGGATTGAGATCTGGGGAATTTGGAGGCCAAGTCAACGCCTCAAACTCGTTGTGCTCCTCAAACCATTCCTGAAACATTTGTGCTTTGTGGCGGCGCATTATCTGCTGAAAGAGCCACAGCCAACAGGGAATACAGTTTCCGTGAATGGCTGGACATGGTCTCAACAATGCTTAGGTAGGTGGTGCGTGTCAAAGTAACATCCACATGGATGGAGGACCCAAGGTTTCCCAGCAGAACATTGCCCAAAGCATCACTGCCTCCGCCGCCACGCCTTCTTCCCATAGTGCACCTGGTGCCATGTGTTCCCCAGGTAAGCCACGCATATGCACCCGGCCATCCACGTGATGTAAAAGAAAAGCTCCAGTAGCTCGTCTGTTTGATCGGACCACACGGGCCAGCCTTCGCTCCCCACGTGCATCAATGAGCCTTGGCCGCCCATGACCCTCTCGCCGGTTCTCCACTGGTCCTCCATGACCCTGTGGCCGGTTCTCCACTGGTCCTTCATGACCCTGTGGCCGGTTCTCCACTGGTCCTCCATGACCCTGTGGCCGGTTCTCCACTGGTCCTTCATGACCCTGTGGCCGGTTCTCCACTGGTCCTTCATGACCCTGTGGCCGGTTCTCCACTGGTCCTCCATGACCCTGTGGCCGGTTCTCCACTGGTCCTTCATGACCCTGTCGCCGGTTCTCCACTGTTCCTTCCTTGGAGCACTTTTAATAGAGACTGACCACTGCAGACCAGGAACACCCCACAAGAGCTGCAGTTTTGGAGATGCTCTGACCCAATCGTCTAGCCGTCACAATCTGGCCCTTGTCAAACTCGCTCAAATCCTTATGCTTGCCCATATTTCCTGCTTCTAACACATCAACTCTGAGGACAAAATGTTCACTTGCTGCCTAATATATCCCACCCACTAACAGGTGATGAAGAGATCATCAGTGTTATTCACTTCACGGTGTATGTGTTCATGCAGTCTCTGACCACTTCATTAAACATTACTTTTCCTTATTCTTATTTCCTGTGGTTTTCTTTTATTTTTATGCACGTTATGGATTCATCTCAATGTTGTTGGCCAACATGGACCATTGCAAGTAACTTTATTTTAGCTTTTCATACATCATGCATATTGAAATGTAGTTATTTAAAATTGATTAGAGTCACATTATAAAGAACAAACTCAACAGGCTGATCAGATGGACACTTGGCATGTTTGAAGCAAGTTTCGACAGTATGTATGGCGAGCTTTCTTGGAAGTCATTTGTTTGGAAAGCATGTTAAAAAAACATGAATGTAAATCTACCTATGTATGTAAATGTTCTCAGAATTTCTCTCTGTGCTGGCGTCTTTGTGTTTGGTGTGTAGCGACGCCAGCAATAAGACCAACATTGTGAGTTTTAAGTGATTTTTCAAGATCCACCTACATTAACCTGGCAAGACTCTTATTTATTTCTAATAATGTCTGATTATAGTGTTATTTGTGCCCCTGCTAGACTTCATTTTCATTTGAGTAGGCATACAACAAATCATTTGAATAGGCAGGCAACTCTTATGCCTATATGTAAATAATATTTGTGTCATATTTTCTTTGGAAAGAAACTAAGAAAATGACTTTATGTAGATGAGATGTTGTGACGTGCTGGTGGAATGAAGATGGTCAGTGAAGTGGCTGTTTGCATTCGGACCACAAATGATTTTTAGTTGGTCAATCTTAATCACTATCAACTTCATGTGTGATTTTAGTTTTCAAAACCCTCCTTATGAAAACATTAGAGGGTTGGCAAGAAATCACAGACTGCATCATTTCCCTTATGGAAAGACAAAAAACTGTTTTGACAGTTAATCTAATGCTTCATCATCTTTAAAGTGATTTGAATATTCCTATAAAGTAAAATATTTATTTTAGAGTACAACTTGGTGACAACACAATACAATGATTAATATATATATATATATATATATATATATATATATATATATATATATATATATATATATATATATATATATATATATATATATATATATATATATAATTGGTCTAGTTTTATTCATGGTTTTTGAGTATGGCAGCATTGACCCATTTTTGAATTGGTACACACCAGTTAAGAACCACTGATATAGCAATTTCATTGTTTACTTGAACATGTAAATCATTTTATTTTGCATAATTCTTCAAAAAATATACAAGTTACTTCATTTAAAACTCAATGTTTTGAGGCAGCAGTGCACTTTCATTACAAAATAAATTAAAGACGTTTAAATAATTCTCTTAGCTATTGCTAGACATTGTAGCAACTTGGTGGCATCACACATGCGGACATTACATTAACAGACTGATTATACAAATTATCATCAGCCTTTTTAAGGATCAGTACATTTGCAGAGTACAAACACAAAAACACACACTCATACACACACTCTTTCTCACACAGAATAAATAAATGATGTTTATAGTTTCAGCTCCTTGCTTCATATTTCCCAGGGTCACGATATTGCACAGTTATAAATGTGCTGAATTACATATACATTAGTGTTGGGTTCATCAAGCATTCAGTGCTCATCGACCAGTTTCAGAAAGCAATAGACACGTCCAGGAAGCATCCTTACAACAGGAGAACTGCAAGGATCCCTGATAGAATTACCAGAGCAGCTGAAAAGACAAGAAAAAAAGGAATAATTAAAGTACATGCTATGCTATTTCAAATAAGAACACTAATCTAAATGAACATGCATTTAAAGAGCAGGCATTTGTGTCACTCAGATCTAAATGACGTCCAGTTCCACCTCTGTGGACCAAGTGTGTCACACACTAAAGTACCTAGATTGCTTGCCCCCAAGTGGTTGGTCCCGGTATAGCTCATAAACCAGACACAGGTCCCAAATCAGTGCAAGATGTCAGTCTATGCTGCGGACCAAATGGCTGGAGCTTCAAGCTCCACCCATTACATCCAGAGAGGCGGAACTGGACGACAAGCTCCACCTATTGGCTCTGCTGTGAGCAGCCTCTCCATTGCCCTGATGTTTTAAGTATCAAGTTCAGGATCATACAGTATCAAGTTCTTACCCTGAGAAGTCGCATGCTGCAGTGAGTTGCTCCCTCCTTTTGTAGTTTTTGCTGTAGTAGTTGTAGTAGTTGTAGTAGACGTAGTAGAAGTGGTAGTACTAGAGTCTGTATTTGTAGTGGGTGTTATTATTACAACATCTGAGCTGTTATTGTTGGTTAGATCAACTGGCGAAGCTGTAGTCATTCGTGTTGATGGAGACCCCATTGTGCCTGAGAAAATGGAAATAAAGAAAACGTTTAAATTTTGTTACTTTACTTTTAATTATGTCTAAAAAAAATATGAAATCTCTTTCAGTATTTCAATAATAGCCTCGCTCTCACCATTCGTATAGTTGCCAGTGAAGAAGAAGAGATAAGCGTTTGTGTTTGCCGCTCGGGTGCCGCTGTTGAGACCTGGAGCTATGAAAATGCACTGAATCTTTGTGTTGTTCATAGAGCCACGGAAGGATCCAGGTTTAAACTGCAAGACAGAAAAATAAAATGTGTACAAGAAAATTATATATTTCTACAAAGTAGGGGTCAAAGTGAGTGGAGTACCACCACAAAGCATCCCATAACTCCTTCAGCTCCACTCTGGGTTTCCCTTTTTCGTTCACTACTGTCTAATATACATTTGCACCATTACTGTTCTACTGTATGGCTGTCTCAGAATGTTTTTTTTCTTCCCTGTTATTGTTCAATACCATGTAATTTATAGCCAAGAATCATCTGTGCAAAGATTGGCAGAGCGTTTCAAAGAAAATCTCTGTGAAAGGGAGTCTTACAGTGTTATCCAGAGTCAGAATGGTGTTGTTCAGTGTGGCACGGATGAAGTTCACCATACCATTGTTTTTGACACAAGAATAGATGGTGTCACCATCACCCTGAGAAGCAAAGGTAAATAAGTCAGAGAAGCCAAAGCCAGATTTGGTGCTTTGGAATCACATTCTAACAAAGGAAATTAAAGATTTAGAAAAGTGTATGTGTATATATATGAGAAATAAATGAGATCTTTTACAGACCTCCTTGTTGTCTCTTGAGAGGCCGACTGCAATGTAACCACTCGAATCCCCACTGAGCTCAAAAGTGAGATTGTCTGTGTTTCCGGTTACCCCTCTTGTGGAGGCAAAGAGGCAGCTATTGGAGGTAGATGGATCACAGCTGGCTGGAGTGGAGAAACATGCCCTGTCCTTCTTACAGTTGTCCTTGGTGACCTCCTGCAATGTTATGTTCAAACAAGCCATGAAATGCAGTGCTAAAATTCAAACAAATCTGTTGAGAAATGTTCAAAAACTGCTTTCGTTTGCCCATATAATCTTTAAGCTAATGAGGTCAGGCGTATTTGGCTTGCTGTCCGCAGTGGAGGGGCTCGAGGAAACAGATTCAACCCAATCTTAGATATGCCCCCCAGAGGGACTAATAATGCTTGTATGAGTATGGTAATGAGATGCCTAAATTATGTTGGTGGAGTTGGGGAGGTGGAGGGATGCCAGAGCAAGGTGAGCGGCTGATTATATGCTCAGGCAGTTCATTGAGAGATTAGATGGGTTCATTCGTCCCGAAATTGTGTTTGAGAACTTCACATAAAATATTATAGCAATTTACCATATGACACAATACAGTAGATGTTAATATCATCAAATTGGCAAACACTTCAACTTTTACTTCAATAAAGCATTGTACACAATCTTAATCAGGAAAAAAGAAATTGTCTCACCAGTCTGTTCACACTTACATTTGTTGTGCCAGTGTTTGCTGCAGCATTGTTAGTACTCTGATATACTCCATTGGCATTAGATGCAGTGGTGTTTGATGTTGCAGTGGCATTAGATGATGCAGTGGCATTAGATGCAATAACGTTTGGTGCCGCAGTGGCAATAGATGATGCAGAGGTGTTTGGTGCTGCAGTGGCAATAGACGACGCAGTGACATTAGATGCAGTGGCGTTTGGTGCTGCAGTGGCAGTAGATGATGCAGTGACATTAGATGCAGTGGCGTTTGGTGCTGCAGTGGCAATAGAGGACGCAGTGACATTAGATGCAGTGGCGTTTGGTGCTGCAGTGGCAGTAGATGATGCAGTGACATTAGATGCAGTGGCGTTTGGTGCTGCAGTGGGAATAGAGGACGCAGTGACATTAGATGGTGCAGTGGCGTTTGGTGCTGCAGTGGCAGTAGATGATGCAGTGACATTTGATGCAGTGGCGTTTGGTGCTGCAGTGGCAATAGAGGATGCAGTGACATTAGATGCAGTGGCGTTTGGTGCTGCAGTGGCAGTAGAGGATGCAGTGACATTAGATGCAGTGGCGTTTGGTGCTGCAGTGGCAATAGATGATGCAGTGACATTAGATGAAGCAGTGGCGTTTGGTGCTGCAGTGGCAATAGAGGATGCAGTGACATTAGATGCAGTGGCGTTTGGTGCTGCAGTGGCAATAGATGATGCAGTGACATTAGATGGTGCAGTGTCGTTTGGTGCAGCAGTGGCAGTAGATGATGCAGTGACATTAGATGCTGTGGCGTTTGGTGCTGCAGTGGCAATAGATGATGCAGTGGCATTAGATGATGCAGTGACATTAGATGGTGCAGTGGCGTTTGGTGCTGCAGTGGCAATGGAAGATGCAGTGACATTAGATGCAGTTACGTTTGGTGCAGCAGTGGCAATAGATGATGCAGTGACATTAGATGATGCAGTGGCATTTGGTGCTGCAGTGGCAGTAGATGATGCAGTGACATTAGATGGTGCAGTGGCGTTTGGTGCTGCAGTGGCAATAGAGGATGCAGTGACATTAGATGCAGTGGCGTTTGGTGCTGCAGTGGCAATAGATGATGCAGTGACATTAGATGAAGCAGTGGCGTTTGGTGCTGCAGTGGCAATAGATGATGCAGTGACATTAGATGGTGCAGTGGCGTTTGGTGCAGCAGTGGCAGTAGATGATGCAGTGACATTAGATGCTGTGGCGTTTGGTGCTGCAGTGGCAATAGATGATGCAGTGGCATTAGATGATGCAGTGACATTAGATGGTGCAGTGGCGTTTGGTGCTGCAGTGGCAGTAGATGATGCAGTGACATTAGATGGTGTAGTGGCGTTTGGTGCTGCAGTGGGAATAGAGGATGCAGTGACATTAGATGGTGCAGTGGCGTTTGGTGCTGCAGTGGCAGTAGATGATGCAGTGACATTAGATGGTGCAGTGGCGTTTGGTGCTGCAGTGGCAGTAGATGATGCAGTGACATTTGATGCAGTGGCGTTTGGTGCTGCAGTGGCAATAGATGATGCAGTGACATTAGATGGTGCAGTGGCGTTTGGTGCAGCAGTGGCAGTAGATGATGCAGTGACATTAGATGCTGTGGCGTTTGGTGCTGCAGTGGCAATAGATGATGCAGTGGCATTAGATGGTGCAGTGGCGTTTGGTGCTGCAGTGGCAACAGAAGATGCAGTGACATTAGATGGTGCAGTGGCGTTTGGTGCAGCAGTGGCAATAGAAGATGCAGTGACATTAGATGCAGTTACGTTTGGTGCAGCAGTGGCAATAGATGATGCAGTGACATTAGATGATGCAGTGGCGTTTGGTGCTGCAGTGGCAATAGAAGATGCAGTGACATTAGATGGTGCAGTGGCGTTTGGTGCTGCAGTGGCAATAGAAGATGCAGTGACATTAGATGCAGTTACGTTTGGTGCAGCAGTGGCAATAGATGATGCAGTGACATTGGATGGTGCAGTGGCGTTTGGTGCTGCTGTGGCAATAGAAGATGCAGTGACATTAGATGCAGTTACGTTTGGTGCAGCAGTGGCAGTAGATGATGAAGTGACATTAGATGGTGCAGTGGCGTTTGGTGCTGCAGTGGCAATAGATGATGCAGTGGCATTAGATGGAGCAGTGGCGTTTGGTGCTGCAGTGGCAATAGATGATGCAGTGACATTAGATGCTGTGGCGTTTGGTGCTGCAGTGGCAATAGATGATGCAGTGGCATTAGATGATGCAGTGACATTAGATGGTGCAGTGGCGTTTGGTGCTGCAGTGGCAATAGATGATGCAGTGGCATTAGATGCAGTGGCGTTTGGTGCTGCAGTGGCAATAGAGGATGCAGTGACATTAGATGCAGTTACGTTTGGTGCAGCAGTGGCAGTAGATGATGCAGTGACATTAGATGGTGCAGTGGCGTTAGGTGCTGCAGTGGCAATAGATGATGCAGTGACATTAGATGCTGTGGCGTTTGGTGCTGCAGTGGCAATAGATGATGCAGTGACATTAGATGCAGTGAAGTTTGGTGCAGCAGTGACAGTAGATGATGCAGTGGCATTAGATGATGCAGTGGCGTTTGGTGCTGCTGTGGCATTAGATGATGCAGTGACATTAGATGGTGCAGTGGCGTTTGGTGCTGCAGTGGCAATAGATGATGCAGTGGCATTAGATGCAGTGGCGTTTGGTGCTGCAGTGGCAGTAGATGATGCAGTGACATTAGATGCAGTGGCGTTTGGTGCTGCAGTGGCAATAGATGATGCAGTGACATTAGATGCAGTGGCGTTTGGTGCTGCTGTGGCAATAGATGATGCAGTGGCATTTGGTGCTGCAGTGGCAATAGATACAGTGTTGTTTAAGGTTGTGGCATTAGATGCAGTGGTATTTATACTGGGTGTTATGAGTGAAATATCTGTGCTGTTAGGGTTGCTTAAGTCCACTGATCCATTTGTAATCAGTCTACTAACTGGAGAATCCAGATAACCTGGAGTAAAGGGAAGACAATTATTTACTTCTGTGACAAAACAAAATTTGTGTCAGTTACTTGATCAAAGTGTTGCACTCACCACTCGAGATGCTGCCTGTTAAAACCGAGATGAAAGTTCCTGTGGTTGCTGCTCGGGAAGTGCTGCTGCCGAGACCTGCTGCGTTGAAAATGCATTGAATGTTTCTTCCGTTAAGGGAGCCACGGAAACTTCCAGGGATGAACTGCAGCACAACAGAAGTAATGCTATTTAATATCTCACGGCTAAGATGGCACAGGAAGTGCATACGATGTGGCATATACAGTGCTGTAAGCCAGTATAGTTTAATTGGTTGTATGCATTATTTCATCTTTACACAGATTTTAGAGGCAACCTTTTGAGATCTGTGTGGATAGTACTATAACTGAGATTTTCCTTGAAGCCTTCACACTGCTTTTATATACACCTATATTATTTCTGTTAAGAATCTTCATTTCTGATATTGCCATAGGTTTTATAGAGATGGCTCTCTGAAAAAGTGCCTTACTTCGTTATCCTGAGTCAGTATTTGATTGTTCAGTGTGGAACGGATGAACTTCAGAACACCATTGATGTTGGCGCAAGCATAGACGATGGCACCTTGAACCTAAAGATGTGAAAAGGAAAATTAGTCAGTGAACCAGAAATGTAAGATTAAAGTGCTTAAATATTAGATTATTTAAAAAATATATATGATTAAAAAGCAACTGGATTTGATCACTTACACTGCTGTCTCGAGATAGGGCAGCTGCAATGTAACCATCTGACTCGCCACTGAGCTCGAAGGTAAAATTATCTGTATTTCCATTTACCCCTCTTGTGGAAAGGAAATAGCAGGAACCTTGTGCACCTGGATTACAGGAAGGTGGAGCGGAGAAACAAGCCCTATCGCTCCTGCAGTTAGCCCTGCCAGTAATTTCCTGCAATGAACACAAAGACAAATTTAATTGACACAAAAACATAAATGCAATAAACGTTCACTTAACAGTCAAGATTGTTATTATTTCCATTTTTAAACAAGAAAAAGTGCTTGGCTTACTAGTGGTTGATTATTGATGCTGGTCATGATATTAGAGCCTGATGATGTTATATTGTTGGGAGGGTGGGTCATGGGCAGGTTGGTGGTGATGTTGGGAGGGCTTGTGTTGGTCAAGTTCATGGTCATGTTGGGAGAAACCACAATGGGCAGGTTGGTGGTGATGTTGGGAGGGCTTGTGTTGGTCAGGTTCATGGTCATGTTGGGAGAAACCGCAATGGGCAGGTTGGTGGTGATGTTGGGAGGGCTTGTGTTGGTCAGGTTCATGGTCATGTTGGGAGGGATGGCAATGGGCAGGTTGGTGGTGATGTTGGGAGGGCTTGTGCTGGTCAGGTTCATGGTTACGTTAGAAGGGTGGGTCATGGGCAGGTTGGTGGTGATGTTGGGAGGGCTTGTGTAGGTCAAGTTCATGGTCATGTTGGGAGAAACCGCAATGGGCAGGTTGGTGGTGATGTTGGGAGGGCTTGTGTAGGTCAAGTTCATGGTCATGTTGGGAGAAACCGCAATGGGCAGGTTGGTGGTGATGTTGGGAGGGCTTGTGTTGGTCAAGTTCATGGTCATGTTGGGAGGGACGCCACTGGGCAGGTTGGTGGTGATGTTGGGAGGGCTTGTGCTGGTCAGGTTCATGGTTACGTTAGAAGGGTGGGTCATGGGCAGGTTGGTGGTGATGTTGGGAGGGCTTGTGTAGGTCAAGTTCATGGTCATGTTGGGAGAAACCGCAATGGGCAGGTTGGTGGTGATGTTGGGAGGGCTTGTGTAGGTCAAGTTCATGGTCATGTTGGGAGAAACCGCAATGGGCAGGTTGGTGGTGATGTTGGGAGGGCTTGTGTTGTTCAGGTTCATGGTCATGTTGGGAGAAACCGCAATGGGCAGGTTGGTGGTGATGTTGGGAGGGCTTGTGTTGGTCAGGTTCATGGTCATGTTGGGGGAAACCGCATTGGGCAGGTTGGTGGTGATGTTGGGAGGGCTTGTGTTGGTCAGGTTCATGGTCATGTTGGGGGAAACCGCATTGGGCAGGTTGGTGGTGATGTTGGGAGGGCTTGTGTTGTTCAGGTTCATGGTCATGTTGGGAGAAACCGCAATGGGCAGGTTGGTGGTGATGTTGGGAGGGCTTGTGTTGGTCAGGTTCATGGTCATGTTGGGGGAAACCGCATTGGGCAGGTTGGTGGTCATGTTGGGAGGGCTTGTGTTGGTCAGGTTCATGGTCATGTTGGGGGAAACCGCATTGGGCAGGTTGGTGGTGATGTTGGGAGGGCTTGTGTTGGTCAGGTTCATGGTCATGTTGGGAGAAACCGCAATGGGCAGGTTGGTGGTGATGCTGGGAGGGCTTGTGTTGGTCAGGTTCATGGTCATGTTGGGAGAAACCGCAATGGGCAGGTTGGTGGTGATGTTGGGAGGGCTTGTGTTGGTCAGGTTCATGGTCATGTTGGGAGAAACCGCAATGGGCAGGTTGGTGGTGATGTTGGGAGGGCTTGTGTTGGTCAGGTTCATGGTCATGTTGGGAGAAACCGCAATGGGCAGGTTGGTGGTGATGTTGGGAGGGCTTGTCTTGGTCAGGTTCATGGTCAGGTTGGGGGAAACCGCATTGGGCAGGTTGGTGGTGATGTTGGGAGGGCTTGTGTTGGTCAGGTTCATGGTCATGTTGGGAGAAACCGCAATGGGCAGGTTGGTGGTGATGCTGGGAGGGCTTGTGTTGGTCAGGTTCATGGTCATGTTGGGGGAAACCGCATTGGGCAGGTTGGTGGTGATGTTGGGAGGGCTTGTGTTGGTCAGGTTCATGGTCATTTTGGGAGACACCTCAATGGGCAGGTTGGTGGTGATGTTGGGAGGGCTTGTGTTGGTCAAGTTCATGGTCATGTTGGGAGAAACCGCAATGGGCAGGTTGGTGGTGATGTTGGGAGGGCTTGTGTTGGTCAGGTTCATGGTCATGTTGGGAGAAACCGCAATGGGCAGGTTGGTGGTGATGTTGGGAGGGCTTGTGTTGGTCAAGTTCATGGTCATGTTGGGAGAAACCGCAATGGGCAGGTTGGTGGTGATGTTGGGAGGGCTTGTGTTGGTCAGGTTCATGGTCATGTTGGGAGAAACCGCAATGGGCAGGTTGGTGGTGATGTTGGGAGGGCTTGTGTTGGTCAGGTTCATGGTCATGTTGGGGGAAACCGCAGTGGGCAGGTTGGTGGTGATGTTGGGAGGGCTTGTGTTGGTCAGGTTCATGGTCATGTTGGGAGAAACCGCAATGGGCAGGTTGGTGGTGATGTTGGGAGGGCTTGTGTTGGTCAGGTTCATGGTCATGTTGGGGGAAACCGCATTGGGCAGGTTGGTGGTGATGTTGGGAGGGCTTGTGTTGGTCAGGTTCATGGTCATGTTGGGAGACACCGCATTGGGCAGGTTGGTGGTGATGTTGGGAGGGCTTGTGTTGGTCAGGTTCATGGTCATGTTGGGAGACACCGCATTGGGCAGGTTGGTGGTGATGTTGGGAGGGCTTGTGTTGGTCAGGTTCATGGTCATGTTGGGAGAAACCGCATTGGGCAGGTTGGTGGTGATGCTGGGAGGGCTTGTGTTGGTCAGGTTCATGGTCATGTTGGGAGAAACCGCATTGGGCAGGTTGGTGGTGATGCTGGGAGGGCTTGTGTTGGTCAGGTTCATGGTCATGTTGGGAGAAACCGCATTGGGCAGGTTGGTGGTGATGTTGGGAGGGCTTGTGTTGGTCAGGTTCATGGTCATGTTAGAAGGGCGGGTCATGGGCAGGTTGGTGGTCATGTTGAGAGAGCTTGAGTTGGTCAGGTTCATGGTTATGTTGGGAAGGACGGTCATCGTCAGGTTGGTGTCGATGTTGGGAGGGCTAATGGTTGTTACATTTGTCCCCTTGACTCCAAGCATCATGCATGCCAACCCCAGGATTGCCACATGGATCCATTTACTTCCCATCAGTGATGTTTATGTACCAATTTGTTAACCCTGTTAATCTTGCAACTCGATATTTGTAACCTGTAATAAAAGATGAAAAGAACGTATTTCAGTTTGTATAATCAACAACAACAATATATATATATATATATATATATATATATATATATATATATATATATATATATATATATATATTTTTTTTTTTTTTTTTTTTTGACAATTTAAAATCTGATAGTCATTAATGACAGACTATATCTGAAAGACTTTACATAGTTTATGTTACTTGATTTAATTAGTAATATTATTAATAGCTGTATGGCACTTTAATGTTAACAATTTAACCTTTACAAGTCAAGTCAAGTCACCTTCATTTAAATAGCATTTTTAACAATTTAAATTGTTTCAAAGCAGCTTTACAGTGATAGAAAATTAATGGAAGAGAGATTGTTTTGGCTGTACATCAGCTCTAGAAAAAAAGTTTTTGTCCAACTAAAGTAAGTTTTTGATTGATTAATTTGCGTTGTAAATAATCATCATTAATTTACTTTGGGGCCACTTACACAACACCATTTTCAACCAAAATAGAAAAATCTTCCGGCCGCCCATCCACAAGGCAACAGTGTTTGGTGGCTAGAGAACGCAAACCTTGAAACAGGTTGAAATAGTTTTGAAACAATATGTTATCATTTTCACCCCAAAATCAAAATTACTAACCCTTCCAAATACGTAAGACTTACGTTCATCTTCAAAACACAAATGAAGATTTTTTTTCATGAAATCTGAGAAATTTCTGTCCCTCCATTTTGACGCCTCAAAAAGTTTATGAAGAGATCGTTAAACTAATCTATATTACTTGAGCGGTTTAGTCCACATTTTCTGAAGAGATGGGATCACTTTATATGATGAATAGATTTAATTTAGGCTTTTATTCACATATAAACATTGATCAGTGAAAATAAACAGAAGCTCATCCGTACCTGCTTGACACGCAAGAACAAACTCTTGTGGAAGCTCAACCGTGCAGCGTAACACAAGAATGAACCTCATTGGTTCTTGCTGAAGCTCAACCGTGCAGCGTAACACGAGAATGAACCTCATTGGTTCTTGCGGAAGCTCAACCGTGCAGCGTAACACAAGAATGAACCTCATTGGTTCTTGCGGAAGCTCAACCGTGCAGCGTAACACGAGAATTAACCTCATTGGTTCTTGCGAAAGCTCAACCGTGCAGCGTAACACAAGAATGAACCTCATTGGTTCTTGCGGAAGCTCAAACATGCTGCGTAACATGAGAATGAAGTAAATGATGACAGAATTAAAATTTTTGGGTGAACTATCCCTTTACTGTCTTTTTTTATCCAGCAGTAGTTGTTTGTTTGTTTAAAGGAACGAAGATGCTATCTTATCTATATTATGAAACATAAGAAGCTATGTGTAATTGCTCATTAATTTATTTGTGCACACAAGCACTACTACAACACACAGACTTCTGCAACCCTTCTACACAACCCCTGACCTTCTAACTATGGTAAAGTGTAAAATTACAGAACTTGATGGATCCTCAGAATCCATCCCCTAAACTGAATGTGAATGCAGACCATGTAATTTGGCAACAACAACAACAAAAATAGTTTTTCAAAAAGTTCCCTTTAGAAGCCACTGGCTCCTTATTCATTCCCTAGTCTGGAGCTCTACAAAAGTCGGGTAATTCTGACAGGACAGCACCATCCAATAACACATCAATACATAAAACGAAATGATACGTCAAATGATTAATCATTGTAATCTAACCATACAATATATATTCAAAATATCTAATATTCAATCAATAAAATGTGTAATCTGCTATAAGAAATATAAAAGTATAAAACCAATTATTTTGTACATTGGCAAATTAACACTTGGGAGGAATTGTGGTTCCTAGAAATATACTGACATTTTACTTACAATGGAAAATAATGTACAGAATGTACTACCATAATAAACAGAAATACCAAATCAAACAGTCATTTGTTTTCGAGAATGATAGCACAAACATTTTTCAAGTAAACAATGAGTTCGTTTGTTAAAGGCAAATCAAAAAATGGCTCATAAATGTGCAGTTAGTTCTGAAATCCGTTTGATATTTTGTTATCTAATGCAATGCCGTTCATCTTAGACAATGGAACCTTAAAAAAAAACTTCATACATATTAGGGATTCCATCATAGAACCATTTTAAATTCATTCCCTTTTTTTATTCAGTTTTAATTTTTTACTAAAGTTTCTGAAATAAACAGCTTGTAAAAAAAATTTGCTAGGACAAATATGTAAATAACTAAGTATTTTGAAACATTAGACTTTTTTTTTTTTGCATACAATTTTAAAAGGTTAAAATTCAGAACCCCTTTTTTTCCAAAAGTGTACTTTAAATACACATCAAAGTATCATGACATTTCTAATATTTTGAATATACTTTGTGTGTTAAATCTTTGTATAATTTAATTAAATTGATCTGCCTCTGCATATGTAATATGTTAACAGCCATGTTTAAAAGAAGCTTAAAGTGTTTCTTACCCGTATGTGAGAAGTTCAATGAGTTTATGATCAATGATGAAGGAGTCAAGCTTCTCTCACTTTAATAACTCGCATTCAGGGTGGGACCTGAAGGGTTGGACTCTCTGGTTTCAACAGTTTTTTTCTTTTTCACTTCAGAGTTCGTCATCTGAACATTTCAAGCGTAAAAGCAAAATCAACACACATTATAATGTATAGCATGGGGAGGAGTAGCACTCCTGCAGCTCATATTCATACATTCCCGCTGCACCTTAACTCAAATACAGCAGAGCCTCCAGTGACGCTGTACAATAACTGACATAATCACAACTTACCATCACCACTTGTGATGCACTTGATTGACAATAGTTCAGAAAAAGAGTCTGACAAAACCTCACATAATATGTAGATGTTACATCAAATTGGTTTAGATGCATATTGTTGAGTAATATTTAATTGTATGTTTTTTATACCGTTTGAAGTAATTCAAAAGTATGTTTTTTTTTTACGAGAAAATGCTATTTGAGTTTGTTAAATTCATTGTGTTACTTGCAAAAAAATCTACACCGCATTTTTCAGAAACATCTAACACAATATAAAATGTAGAAGTTACATTACAGCCAATTTGGTTTAGATACATATCAGTGATTAATATTTCGTTTTAGGTGTTTTTTTATACAGTTTGAAGGAATGATTTTTCAATTTTAAAAAGTATGTTTTTCGAGAAAATACTATTTGAGTTTGTCACTTTCCATTTCTTTGTAACTGTTTGTAAAATGTACAAGTGTTAAACTGTTTCTACAGCACATTTTTCCGTGTTGTCACTGGTACTCTGGCAGAAGTGTTGGTAAAAGGGTTAGTGCAGAGTGACATTTGTCAGAAATGATCTTGTGGTTACTGTCTAATCACTGCCTCTACAGCCTTTGTTCTACGGTACGTGGAAACTCCTTAAATATTTACACAGGGTGAGGTTTAGGCATTTGCTTTTTTTACATTAAAGGACCAAAAACGGGAAGTAACAAAGCAACACTCGGTCCATCAAGAATAACCTTGAGTCTACTTGATCGTAAATTCTAAAAACATACATAAAACGAGCATTATGTTTTATTGGTCTGAAAAGAAAGTGAGAATTAAAGAATTTCACCATCCAAATTGGCATTTGTAAAAACAAACAAGATTCTGTTAAATCTGGCACGATAACTCCTACTTTAGGCCACTGTACTCCACTCTGTCTGGTGTGGTAGTTATTTTATATGATGATATAGATCATCACAAGTTATTATTGAGCTGCTTTTCCAGTTTCTCTAGATAGCGACGTAATGAAGGGACGGTGCTGAGTGAAGATTCACACCCAATCGAAGGACAAATGCATGAAAATCCCAACTGCACCATCAGGAGTGTCGTCAGAAGAATTCGTGTTTTTTTTTTTACGTCTTTTGTCTTCGTTCTTCAGTCTGGAAACACAGACAAAAGTGCAACCCATTTTTAGCTTGATATTGAGCAATGATATGATCATTAAGTCATGGCAACTTCTTATGTTTTTACATCACTTTCACTCATCAAAACTTTCACTCTACAAATACAAGTAATACGAGATAAGTCAGTTTAATATAATTTAAGTTTAAAAGACTTGTACGGCCAATCTAATTCTTAATTTACGGCAGCCACTGAACTTAACTTTTCTAAATATCGTATTGTATATTATCATGTATATCATTTCAACTTCTACATCTTTTGGCCATGCACTGCAAAATAAATCTTCTTCAGTATTTTTGTTGTTTGTCTGTAAGAATATCTAAACATTCTTAATTTAAGTTTAGGTATCGTTTTCTGAAAGATTGGGTGTGGTTTTGCTTAAAACAAGCACAAATATCTGCCAGTGGAGTAAGACAAATAATTATGTTTCCTCTTTGAATTAAGTTGGTTTTTCTGGCCATATTGGCAAATATTTTGCCTGTTTTTAAACAAACGCACTCCAAATTTAGAAAACAAGACTTTATATGTATCATATTTAAGTATCTTTAGGTACCAGAATTTATTTATTTATTTATTTATTTTTTGACTGTGTTTGTAGTCCTGGATAACAGGAGAGTAACTGTTATTAATTTATTGATCTGATTTAAAAAATACAGATTTATATGAACACGCCTTTATACCCGAAACAAATCTTGTCTCTTGGTCTGATCCAACAAGTTCTTTTCTGCCCTGAAAGACATCACGAGAAGAAAAGAGCCATTGAGCAGCAATGGCATGCCATCTGCTGTCTATAAATGTGCTCAGAAAACAATGGCACACATACCTTGAATACATCAATGCATAAAAGAAATACCTTTCATATCTTACGGGTTGAATTGAACTTTAGAATGAGCAATCAGTCATCTTCATCTCTAGAGTCTCTAATCTTTAGTTATTTCCCTTGACACTGCGTAAGACATTAACAATATCTTGCATAGTTGTTTTAGAAAATAGATTTTCATGTGAGAAAAACAAAATTATATGCATATAGGCCTATAACAATGAATTACCTCATTTAATGAACCTTTGTTGCTGTTAGTTAATGTTTATGTCACCAGTGCTTGAAGTGGAAACAAACAAAGCACCGGTACTCCCCAAAAGTGGGCGGGGGGTCAAATTATCTACTTACAATGTTCTTAGTCAAGTCAAGTCAAGTCAACTTTATTTATATAGCGCTTTTAACAATGTAGATTGTTTCAAAGCAGCTTTACAGTGTTAAACAGGAAAATAATGCAGCATAATTTTATTCAGCTGTATAGCCATTCTGGAAAAATTTCAAGTATCATACAGTGACAGTGTGGGCTTTAGATCAATAATTTGATCAGTAATTTAGTTTAAATGGTTAATTTAGTTTATTATTTAGATGTATTTCGATGTTTAGTTGAAAAATTTAGTGTCCCCAACTGAGCACGCCAAGCCAGAGGCAACAGTGGCAAGGAAACCAAAACCCCATTAGGTGACCTAATGGAGAAAAATAAACCTTGGGAGAAACCAGGCTCAGTCGGGGTGCCAGTTCTCCTCTGGCCAATTAACAAACAGCGTATTATTATTATTATTCTGGCAGTCAATTATTATTATACTGAACATGTTAATTTCCTGACATCTCTTGGAATATCTGAAAAGCAAAACCAGGTTTTTCCTAATATCTGTCATTATTAGAAGACCACATGGGGAAAACCAATTGTTATAATTCAAGAAGGTCCAGCCTTTAAAACTCTTGATTCTAACTTGTACATGGCCTTATGAAAAAATAACACAGTTCTTGTAATTGTTTAACTATAGCATTTTTTACAATGAGGATATAATTACAGGTAAGACCATTGATGGCTCCTCATTACTATGCGTAGGACAACTTTTTTCTTTCTTTTTTATCTAGCATTTGTATAGCTACAACATGCCACAGGTGTAATACACATCTTATAACAGATGATCTATTATAAATTCTACAACTAGTCAAATTGTACCACAATAAATACAATAGAACGTGATAAACTCTAGTAAATGTGGTCTTTATGAGTTTAAAAAGCTTGCAGGATGATGCTTGCCCTCTTTTCATCAGTCATTTTAGATCATGCTCAACTTTCTTGCACATTTTAGCCTCAGCGTCGCATTGGAACGGCTCGTGCAAATCTTAATGGGATAGTTCACCCAAAAAATATAAATTGATCACCCTCAAGCCATCCCAGGTGTGTATGCCATTCTTCTTTCAGACGAACACAATCGGAGTTATATCAAAAAATGTTCTGGCTAATCCCATAATCATAATGGCAGCCCAAAATTTTAAGCCCAAAAAAATGCATCCATCCATCATATAACTGTTCCTCACGGCTCCGGGGGTTAATAAAGGCCTTCTGAAGTGAATCGATGGGTTTGTGTAAAGAAAAATATCCATATTTAAAACTTTATAAAGTAAATTATCTATCTTCGCCAGACCGTCTTCCGTATTTAACTTATGCAGAAATGTGTAACTGGCGCGACGATGATGTTGGACGTAACGTAAGCGATTTGAACTGCGAGAGGCGCTACACGTACAAAAATAATATAGTGTGCTTTAATTTGTAAATAAAAAATCCTTTAACTTGTGTCAGTCAGTGTAGCAGTGCACAGTTTTTTTTGCTTTCATTTTGTTAATGTGTTAATTGTTTAAGTGAAACATATGTTGTGTAAGCCTATTTATTGTATTCCTATATATATATGCTCGGACCCTGACGTGGCGGTAAGAACTTTTCCACGTCAAAGACCATTTTCATAAATATGAACTTTGCCGTGGATTTTAGTGTACACACTCTTAGATCAAATCTGTGTGCACGCACGTGTTATAAATGAGCTTTACATCAGTGTCTCCATCCCCTCACAGACGGCAGCCACCAAATCTTTTTCTATCTAAAGTCACACGTCATTTTTGAAACTACGGATGTTTTCCACTGACTGGCTTCAGCTCTTCTTCCTGCTCCATTGACTTCATGCATAACTCACATACTGGTTTTCTGTGTCCAGCAAATGACGCTTTATTTGAGGAACATTCTCTAAATAGAGATTGTAAAACTCAGATTATCCAGACACAACACACCTCTGTACGATTCACCTACTTTTTACATCCTTATCACCTGAAGCACTTGTGTAAATATATTAATATCTTAACACCTACGTCTTCACTTGTCGTGACTCACCCGTTATTATTTTGAACACTCATCAAAATAATATCATTCCTTTAACACTTAATAATATACATAGCTAGTTCACTTTTATATGCTGCTCATTCTTTAAGATGCACTGTCTATCAATATATTCAGTAACACTGCAAAAACATATTATCGTACTCAGTGTTTTCATCTTGGTTTTCTTTTTTAATTGTTCATCTTAATTCAAAGGGAAAACCAGTACATTTTTCTGAGCCCATTGGTAGATATTTGTTCTTGTTTTAAGTACAAACTCTCTTAATTTAGAGACATTTTTCAGAAAACAAGACTTCATATCTTAGGCAATTTTCCTTCTCAAGAAAATGTACCATAATCTAAAAAGGATTAGGCAAGGCAAGGTTATATATGCAGCACAATTCATACACAATGGTAATTCAAGGAAAAGGAATTAAAATATTCATAAGAAATAAAAAATGTAACCCGAATCACTAAGATCAGGGTTTGTGATTTTACTACGTCTTCAAAGTAGTCAGGTAACTGTGCTTTTAAACAGTACCCTTGCAGACAAATTAGATATTTTATCTGATAAAAATACTTTATGTGAAGGAATGGTCAAGAACAGTAATCAAGTATACACTTTTATAAAAAAAATATTGAAAAACATTTGGATGCAAGAATCTAGGACATAAAAATTAGCTACTGTATATAATGTAAATAATAAAATTACAACATTTTAAAAACTCAAACTCGGCTAGAAAGAAAATTGTAGTGATCATGTGCTGAACGTGTGATTGCTTGAACTTATGTGTGAAGAATTATATTGGTTACAATTTCCGCTAAAAGGCTTTAACCTGTTAACTTAACCATCACAGGCATTTAAAAACAAATGTGACACACCCAGTCAATTACATGAAAGCAGAACTACTTCCAGTTAATCTAATCTGGTCTTCTTGAAATACAGGTTAGAAAAATTCCAGAAAATGCCCAATAAAAGTAATCAAATTGATTTTATTGCATTTGAGATCTGGCGGTTTGGTTATGATTAGGTTTCTAGGACAGTAAACTCCCAATTTGAAATTGTTCATAAATGCTTATATCTTGTTAAAATGTACAAACAACACAGTGTAGCAAGGTTTTGCATGAACAGGAAGCACAGGGATATTTTGGATATTCATGCTTTCATAAAAGTTCTGTTTTCTGGAATGCGGACAACATGTTTTTGAGTGAATGGTTTCAGTCTTTTACGGATCACCAACCATCAAAGCCGCACCTTCAGGGAGAACAAGTAAAAGAGAGCAAAACCATGCATACCTACAGTATGTGTACATTTCATAAAATACCAGTCAAAAACTCCTGGTAAAAACATCTCACCAAAAAGAGATTTTTTTTCCGTATCCAATTCATCTGAATCTTGAGTCTGATTTGTTTTTAACTGTGAAAATGTGATGAGCACAGATATAATCAACATACTTTGCTGTTCCTGGAACAGTTTTCATTTCAGTCAAGCAGAAACCTGAATCTGAGCGCAGTGGGTGGGTTGGATGGTTGGATGTTTAATTGTTCGGTAGGTTGGATGGTTATTCAGTGGGTTGGATGTTTAATTGTTCGGTGGGTTGGATGGTTATTCAGTGGGTTGGATGTTTAATTGTTCGGTGGGTTGGATGGTTATTCAGTGGGTTGGATGTTTAATTGTTCGGTGGGTTGGATGTTTAATTGTTCGGTGGGTTGGATGGTTATTCAGTGGGTTGGATGTTTAATTGTTCGGTGGATTGGATGGTTATTCAGTGGGTTGGATGTTTAATTGTTCGGTGGGTTGGATGGTTATTCAGTGGGTTGGATGTTTAATTGTTCGGTGGGTTGGATGGTTATTCAGTGGGTTGGATGTTTAATTGTTCGGTGGGTTGGATGGTTATTCGGTGGGTTGGATGGTTGGTTGTTTAATTGTTCGGTTGGTTGGATGGTTATTCAGTGGGTTGGATGGTTATACGGTGGATTGAATTGTTATTCGGTGGGTTGGGTGATTATTCTTTGAGTTGGATGGTTATTCGGTGGGTTGGATGGTTGGTTGGTTGGATGGTTATTCCGTGGGTTGGATGGTTGGTTGTTTAATTGTTTGGTGGGTTGGATGGTTGGTTGTTTAATTGTTTGGTTGGTTGGATGATTATTTGGTGGGTTGGATGGTTGGTTGGTTGGTTGGATGGTTATTCGGTGGGTTGGGTGGTTGGTTGTTTAATTGTTCGGTGGGTTGTTTAAGTGTTTGGTTGGTTGGATGGTTATTCGGTGGATTGGATGGTTGGTTGTTTAATTGTTCAGTTGGTTGGATGGTTGGTTGTTTAATTGCTTGGCTGGTTGGATGTTTAATTGTTCAGTGGGTTGGATGGGTATTCGGTGGGTTGGATGGTTGGATTTTAATATCCATGTAGACAATGAAAAAGATGCTTTAGGACTTGCATTTAAAGACATTCTAAACTCTATTGGAGTTAGGCAACACGTGTCAGGACCCACTCATCGTCATAATCATACATAATCATACCTAATAATGTCACATGGAATAAATGTAGATACCGTTGAAGTTCTGCAGCAGAGTGATGACATCTCAGATCATTACCTAGTACTTAATTTAGCTAAGGCTGCAAAGCCGCCCCCTCGCTTCAAATATGGCAGGACAATTTTCCAGCACTTTAGACACAGTTGCTCCCCTGCGCTTAAAGAAGCCAGAAAAATGGAGCGCAGCTGGAAGAAAACAAAACTAGAGGTCTTTCGTAATTTGTGGAAAGAGAGCATGATCGCATACAGAAAGGCCATAAAAACTGCTAGATCTGCTTATTTCTCAACTCTATTAGAAGAAAACAAAACACAACCCTAGGTATTTATTCGATACAGTAGCTAAATTAACGAAAAATAAAGCTTCAACTTCTGATGTTTGTAAACAGCACAGCAGCAATGACTTTATGAACTTCTTTACATGTAAGATTGATAATATTAGGAAGAAAATTATAACCATGCAGCCGTCTACTACAGCATCACATCAGACAGAGCATTGTAGTGTGACTGAGGAAAAATTACACACATTCACTGCTATAGGAGAAGAAGAATTGGCTAAACTCGTTAAATCATCAAAATCAACAACATGTATGCTCGACCCTGTACCGACTAGGCTATTAAAAGAGATGCTACCAGAGGTCATAGATCCTCTTCTTAGGCCTAGTCCACACGTACACGGGTATTTTTATAACCAGAGTTTTTCCTCCTCCGTTTTAAAAAACAATCTTGTCCTCACAAGCACGGTTTAAAACAAATCTCTGTCCACATGAAAACGCAAAACCGCGCTATGATTGGCTGCCTGATTTCCACATGGGTCGCATCCATGGCACTGATGCACTGAGGGATACCATGGGCTCAGTGAAACCCTTCTGCAAGCTTACTTTGGACTCAGTGACAGGTAACTGTATATACACAGGGGCAGGGTCCAAGTGGACTGAAGCTTCACATACTTGCTTACTATGTTGTATTATTGCATTCTGGCGCCTCCTTTCTGCAATACAATGAGATAACTGCGCATGTATCTGTATACATGTTGGCTGTTAGCGCTGTTAGCAGACTTATTAAAAGCTACGTCCGCTGTTGCATAGACTCCACTCATGTAAACAAAAGCGATAACGTCGCACAAAGTAACGTAAAAAAAATGGAGAGAACGGCGTACACTTTGACTTAACAAGCCGAAATCTCCGGTTTCACTGTCTACACAACAACGCTGTAACCGGAGTTTCTAAAAATCTTCACCCTGGCCAGAGTTTTAAAAAAAGTACCACATGCAAACGGATAATGCTTTGCGTGTGGACGAACAGCCAATCTGCGTAAAACAAGCTGCGGTTTTGAAAATACCCGTGTTCGTGTGGACAGGGCCTTAATATCATTAATTAATCTTTGTCATTAGGATATGTACAGAAAACTTCTAAGTTGGCTATTATTAAACCACTTATTAAAGCTACACTGTGTGATATTTTCCCCCATCTAGCGGTGTAAAGGTATATGACCATCCAGTGAATTTTAGTTTCTGTTCCTCTCAATTCCGATTTCGTTTTCACTCCTACGGTGGCCGATTTAGTCCAAGATTAACATGGCTTCCAGTTCGACCTCGTCCACATTCGACACGGTGCCTGTGGGATATTCTGTGCGCAGTGGGATGGTTGGAACTCAACTGGCCTAATTATTCGGCTAGAAAGAACTGCAGCTAATCCAGAGTGAACTTTGATGATAGTAATGTTTATTCAGTCATCCAATTGCAAGGCATAAACAGGTTTGCGTAGATATGTACATAAATGTGGTTTCTGTGAGAACAAATAAGGATGGTAAATATACATGATAATGACATGACAGAAGATACACAGTTAAGAACTGCATAACTACACTTATAAGTTACATTTGTATAATGTAACCGTAAACCAGAGCTTATTGTACCATATATAGGCGCTAAATGCAGCTGCATTAAAAGGAGCGGAGCTGCTGCTGCTAACAAGCGGTGTCGGGTTACCAAAGTGTGTGTGCAGCTTTAGCACTGCCGTGCGCTCTGTATAACAATTGTTAATATGCCGATCAGACCTGATACATATTTCCATCAACATACATTACAAGCAAATATTTTCTATAAACGAATAAACATTGTTGATAACAAAATAACTGAATGATTATTCAAAAAGGTGAGCCTTATGCTATTGTTTGTTGACACAAAAATACTTCTGAGGTGACATCAACTGAATTACGCGATGACACACTCTGAAACACATCTACAATGACAATAAATATTATTACTTACGGAGTTATTAACGCACAGAAATACCACACAAGGAAAAACAGACTTTTAAGGAATAAACAAGCCAGGAAAACTCCGTATAACTCTGTTACTGGAGCTGCTGAGATGAAAACTCTCTGCGCATGCACCAGACAAGTCTGAACAAGTTGACGCGCACATGCGCGAGGCAGGGAATTTTGTACAGTGCCATTGATTGTTAAAACGCGAAAGGCGAAGCTTGAATTTACGGGTATGTCCCTCTTTGGCTAATGTACTTTCAAGATGGAGGGGCAACATGGCGACCTGCATTCGAACCCCTACCCGTATGTATTTTAAATGGCATATTATAAACTTACGAGAATACTTTATTACTTGAAAGAAGTAAATATACATTAATGAGCACATATATTTTTGAAAGAACTAAGTGTTTTTAGCTAAGAATAAACTAAAAAAGTTACACAGTGTAGCTTTAAAAAACCGCAACTTGATCCTAGTCAAGTCAAGTCAACTTTATTTATATAGCGCTTTTAACAATGTAGATTGTTTCAAAGCAGCTTTACAGTGTTAAACAGGAAAATAATGCAGCATAATTTTATTCAGCTGTATGTCATCAGTTAATTTAAATTATCATACAGTGACAGTGTGGGCTTTAGATCAATAATTAGATCAGTAATTTAGTTTAAATGGTTAATTTAGTTTATTAATTAGATTTATTTCGATGTTTAGTTGAAACATTTAGTGTCCCCAACTGAGCACGCCAAGCCAGAGGCAACAGTGGCAAGGAAATCAAAACCCCATTAGGTGACCTAATGGAGAAAAATAAACCTTGGGAGAAACCAGGCTCAGTCAGGGTGCCAGTTCTCCTCTGGCCAATTAACAAACAGCGTATTATTATTATTATTATTATTATTATTATTCTGGCAGTTTTACAGCTCGGAGGTCATAATAGATCAGAATATTCGAGGGACCGTGGGCAACATGCTGGAGGCGGGTTTATTGAGGATGATTTTGATTAAATAATTATTAAAGTGCAATATTCGAATTATCGGAGGCAACACGCTGGAGACGGGTTTATTGAGGATGACATATCGATTTAAGTATTATTTAATTGTAATATTCGAACAATCGGAGTCAACACGCCGGAGACGGGTTTATTGAGATGCCGTGTCGATGAGGCAGTTGCAGGGGGAGGCTAATCATGGTCTCTGCAAACACTTCGGGGTCCTGTGTTGGTCTTCTCTGGGCGCAGGTCCACCATCTGAACTGGATCCGGCCCGGATCCGGCAGACTGCAGTAAACCTCGGGATAAACAGAGAGACTATCTTTAGTGTAGATGCCATTCTTCTGATGATGTAACGAGTACATCAGGTGTTATGGGAAGTGTTCCCGGTTCCGGCTGACCTAGTTAATGCAGCCTAACAATCATTTCATTGAAAAAGTGTTTTATGTGTATGCCACAGTAAAGAGATGTGTTTTTAGTCTAGATTTAAACTGACACAGTGTGTCTGCTTCCCGAACAATGTTAGGAAGACTGTTCCAGAGTTTCGGTGCTAAATAGGAAAAGGATCGACCGCCTGCAGTTGATTTGGATATTCTCTGTATTATCAACTGGCCAGAATTTTGAGACCACAGTAGACGTGATGGAGTATAATATGTTAAGAGCTCGCTCAAGTATTGGGGAGCTAAACCATTTAGTGCTTTGTAAGTAATAAGCAAGATTTTAAAATGTATGCGATGTTTAATAGGCAGCCAGTGCAGTGTTGACAGAACTGGGCTAATATGGTCACACTTCCTGGTTCTAGTAAGAACTCGAGCTGCTGCGTTTTGGACCAGCTGGAGTTTATTTATTAAGCGAGCAGGGCAACCACCCAGTAGAGCATTACAATAATCTAGCCTTGAGGTCATGAACGCATGAACTAACTGTTCAGCATTTTGCATTGAGAGCATGTGCCGTAATTTAGATATATTTTTAAGATGGTAGAAAGCAGTTTTACAGATGCTAGAAACGTGGCTTTCAAACGAAAGATTGGTATCAAAGAGCACACCCAGGTTCCTCACTGACGACGAGGACTTGACAGACCAGCCATCAAGTGTTAGACAGTATTCTAGGTTACTACTTGTGGAGCTTTTTTGTCCAATATTTTTTCTGAATTGAGTTGCAGGAAATTACCAGTCATCCAATGTTTTATATCAGCTATGCATTCCGTTAATCTTGTGAATTGGTAAGTTTCTTCAGGGCGTGAAGAAATATAGAGCTGAGTATCGTCAGCATAACAATGAAAACTAACGCCATGCTTCCTAATGATATCTCCCAGTGGTAGCATGTACAGGGTGAAGAGTAGCGGTCCTAGCACTGAGCCTTGTGGTACTCCATACTGAACTTGCGATCGGTGTGACATCTCTTCATTTACTGCTACAAACTGATAATGGTCACATAGGTATGATTTAAACCATGATAAAGCAATTCCACTAATACCTACATAATTTTCGAGTCTATTCAAAAGAATGATGTGGTCGATAGTATCAAATGCAGCGCTAAGATCGAGTAACACTAATAGAGAGGTACAGCCACGATCGGATGATAAGAGTAAATCATGTGTAACTCTGATGAGAGCAGTCTCAGTGCTATGATACGGTCTAAATCCTGACTGGAAATCCTCACAGATACCATTTCTTTCTAAAAAGGAACATAATTGTGAAGACACTGCCTTTTCAAGAATTTTTGACTGAAAGGGTAGATTTGAGATTGGCCTGTAATTGGCCAGTAAAAGATACTGATGAGGAAGATTATTTTAAAAGCAATCTTTAGTAGCGGCAGTGACTGTCCTGCCATTTTTGAAGCGAGGGGGCGGCTTTGCAACCTTAGCTAAATTAAGTATACATGATACTAAGTAATGATCTGAGATGTCATCGCTCTGCTGCAGAATTTCAACGGTTTCAACATTTATTCCATGTGACAATATTAGGTCTAAAGTATGATTATGGCGATGAGTGGCTCCTGACACGTGTTGCCTAACTCCAATAGAGTTTAGTGTGTCTTTAAATGCTAATCCCAATACGTCTTTTCCGTTGTCTACATGGATATTAAAATCACCAACAATTAGTACTTTATCTACGGCCAGTACTAACTCTGATAGAAAATCAGCAAATTCTTTGATAAAGTCTGTATTATGCCCTGGTGGCCTGTATACAGTAGCTAACACAAATGTTGAACGGGTTTTATCATGTACACTACATAGCGTTACATAAAGCACCAAAACTTCGAAGGAATTATATTTGAAACTAGACTTCTGAGTAATACTGAAGATATTATTATAAATTACAGCAACCCCTCCCCCTTTACCTTTCAGACGCGGCTCATGTTTATAACAATAATCTTGGGGGGTGGACTCATTTAAGGTAATGTAGTCGTCAGGTTTTAGCCAGGTTTCTGTCAAACAGAGCACATCTAGATTATTATCTGTAATAATATCATTAACAATAAGTGCTTTTGGGGAAAGTGATCTAATATTCAGCAACCCAAGCTTTATCAATTGTTCAACTGTATTATATCGTTTGTTTATTTGTTGGACATCAATTACATTTTTACTGTTGAATGGTTTTGATGTTTTTTTGTATTTACTAATTCGGGGAACAGACACAGTCTCTATATGATAATATCTAGGTGAAAGAGTCTCTATGTGCTGGGATTTATCTGACTCCGGTAACGTGAGACAGCTAGCAGACGGTCGGTTTAGCCAGTTTGTCCTACAGAATTCATCCTACAGAATTAGTCAATTACAGGCCAATCTCAAATCTACCCTTTCAGTCAAAAATTCTTGAAAAGGCAGTGTCTTCACAATTATGTTCCTTTTTAGAAAGAAATGGTATCTGTGAGGATTTCCAGTCAGGATTTAGACCGTATCATAGCACTGAGACTGCTCTCATCAGAGTTACACATGATTTACTCTTATCATCCGATCGTGGCTGTACCTCTCTATTAGTGTTACTCGATCTTAGCGCTGCATTTGATACTATCGACCACAACATTCTTCCGAATAGATTCGAAAATTATGTAGGTATTAGTGGAATTGCATTGGCATGGTTTAAATCACACCTATCTGACCATTATCAGTTTGTAGCAGTAAATGAAGAGATGTCACACCGAGCACAAGTTCAGTATGGAGTACCACAAGGCTCAGTGCTAGGACCACTACTCTTCACCCTGTACATGCTACCACTGGGAGATATCATTAGGAAGCATGGCGTTAGTTTTCATTGTTATGCTGACTCAGCTCTATATTTCTTCACGCCCTGAAGAAACTTACCAATTCACAAGATTTTACGGAATGCAAAGCTGATATAAAACATTGGATGATCAGTAATTTCCTGCAACTCAATTCAGAAAAAAAAATATTTTTAACTATTGGACAAAAAAGGTAGTCCTTTTGATGTTTGGATGGGTTCAGTTTATTGGCTGGTTGGTGATTCTAAGCAAGTTGATGCAAGAAAATGTTGCTGTGAAATTCAAATGCCATCTTCATTTGTCACACTATATGCGCAGGTTTATTCAAAACTTGAACATTTTGACAATAAAAGAACAAATTTAACCATTTGTGGAAGTGTTTATAATGAGAAACCCGTTGTTTATAATGAATACAATTTCTGAGTAATCTAGTCAGTGTCTGCAAGTTTCTATCATTTAGAAATTCATATATATATATATATATATATATATATATATATATATATATATATATATATATATATATATATATATATATATATATATATATATATATATAAAATGTAATCTCTAGGAAATGTAACAACCTAATTTCAAAGTTAAAAAAAGTGACATTTAATCAAAGAAATTCATGTGTATTTAAGAAAAGCTGGACTGAACACAACCAATGGTTTTTCTAACACTGACTATTCAATGAAAGCTATATTTAACTTGACACAATGTATGAAAGATGCGTAAAAACAGTGAGACAAATGCCACAAACGTCAGTCTATATGTATACATAAACCAACAATTACAACATAACACAGGAGGAAAACATAAAAACGTCATGTGACGTTTCATTTTAATGGGACAGACTGATGGATCAACCTGTAGGTTAGTGATAGACTGTTGATGTATGGGGCATTTAAAAGAGCTGAGTAATGACACGATTGTCTTTTTAGAGCTGCTTTACAGCTGAATTAGTGTCATAACTGAATACTTTGGCAACATTAACACGCTTATTTTCCTGTTTACTACAGTGAAGGTGTTTTAAAACAATTAGACTTGACTTCTAAAAATCCGGTTTGTCCAGTCAATGTCATAAATCATTTGGAGGACTTTCTCAGCAAATATATGTGGTTAACTGTAAATATATGCAATTCTTTAAATTACAATACATTACTGGTGTTTGGTGGACCTGCCCTCTAGTGGTGACAGAAAGACTGTGATTGGTCCGTCCTGACCAGTGCTGAGAAAAGGAGTCATGTGACTGCTGTTTGTGTGCTATTTTTACAACCACTGAACTGAACATATAAGGAGCTGAAATGTAAGAACAAATCATACCCGAGCAGTTTCAGATTTAAATTGAGGAATAATATGTCACAGTATGTAACATGGCACTATGTTGTTGATTGCATAGGATATCAAAGAGTTACTGATCCTCTCTTATCATTATTTGACCAGCCCTTATTTGGACTCTGCATAACTAGCTCTAAACTACTGTCTAATGCAGGGGTAGGGAACGTTGATCCTGGAGAGCCACTGCCCTGCAGAGTTTAGCTCCAACCCTGAAACAAACCCTCACCTGCCTGTAACTTTAGTAATCCTGAAGACCTTGATTAGCTTCAGGTGTGTTTGATTAGGGTTGGATCTAAACTCTGCAGGACAGTGGCTCTCCAGGATTAACGTTCACTACCCCTGGTCTAATGACATTTGGCAAACAGTGGAAATATTTCGATTTATATTTATAATGTATACACTACCAGACAAAGGGTTGGAATAATTACGATTTTCTCTTCTGCTCACCAATTTATCTATATATGTGAATGTATAGTATAGTGTAATTTATTCCTGTGATCAAAGCATCATTACTGCTTAATCTTCATCAATTATAATAATAATAATAAATAAATAATGAACAATTAATTAAAAGAAAAATCGTAATTATTCCAAATTTTTGACCATGAGTCTATAAAATACGTATTTATGTACTTTTATGCATTTAGCCGAGACTTTTATCCAAAGCAACTTACAAACAATTTTAATAAAACATATTTAAATTATTATTAATATTTATTCTTGCTCATCTATGCTTATTCCTCTAGCTGGACTCTTTTGTCAGTTCTTCATCATCATCACCACCTTCCTCCTCCTCCTCCTCCTCCTCGATCTCAACCCCGTCCAGGGTTTTTCTGCAGCTGCTGTTGGATTCTCTTCAGCTCCTGGAGTCCGTCCCGGAGCTCCTTGCAAACCTCCCTGATCTTGGCCGCGAACTCGGTCTTGGCGCCCTTGCGCAGCTCCAGCGACCCCTTGGCCAGGAAGAAGAGGTCGAGAGCGAGGAAGAGGCCGGACATGACGCCGGTGGTGACGCTGAGGACCTGCGCGGCTTTGGCCGCTCCTCCCGCCACGCTGAGCACCTGGACGGTGTTGATGAGGTTCTCCGTGTTGACGAGCAGCGCTTTCCCGGCCCGGCCGCCCTCCTTCAGCACGTGCTTGACGTTCTGGTTGAGAGCCTTTCTGGAGATGCTGTCCACGTACTGCTCGAAGTTCCACTCCTCCAGAGACGCCATCCCGGCCTGGTGAAACCGGAGGAAGAGAGACATATTTAATTAGAAGGAAGGAGAGTGATGAAATCAGCAGATCAGCAGTGACTAATCTAATCTCTGATTGGCCATTGTATTCATACACACAACAGAAACACATCCACACGATCAGACAACAGCCGGTTGTTTAGAAACAGCGGATGATCCTGTCAAACTACATTCTCTTACAACAATACAAGGCGGCTCGCGTAAATACTTGTGGATCAAACACAGAGATGTTTGAGAATAATTTCCTTGTCTTTGTTTTACAATGCCAATATATAAACATTTTTAAGATCAAGATACATTTACTTGAGGAGAAAAATGAAAAGGTAAAAAGTCTTGATTTCTGAAAAAAATATAAAAATTACAGTACAAATTTTATGGCCCCACTTTATATTAGGTGGCCTTAAGTACTATGTACTCACATCAAAAAATAAGTACAATGTACTTACTGTGTTCAAATTGTATTGCAAAACACTTTTGCTGATATTGAGGTGGGATACGGGTAGGGTTAGGGACAGGTGTGTTGGGATGGGTGAGTTTAAGGGTAGGGTTAGGGACAGGTGTGGTGGTGTGGGTGAGTTTAAGGGTAAAGTTAGGGACAGGTGTGGGGGTATGGGTGAGTTTAAGGGTAGGGTTTGGTGTAAGGGAAGTGTCAACTGTGTAATTACAAATGTTACTACAGAAATTAATTACAGACGTAATTACATGCAGGTATTTTTTTAAATGTAAGTACAATGTAAAGACGTGTGTACACAATAAGTGCATTGTATTAAATGATTAATTAAAATGTTAGTACATAGTAGTTAAGGCCACCTAATATAAAGTGGGTCCAATTTTATAATAAAACAAACAAAAAAAATTACTTAACTTCAAAAATTTTAATTTCAAACTTAATATTAATTGAAACTATAATAGTGCATTAACGATTAAAAATATTTTTTTATACCAATTTTTAATGAGTTGTTTACACTTTTTACTATTTTACAAAACATATTGTTAGAAATAAAACCGTAAATCCAACTTTCTTCTCATGTGCTAGTACCAGGGTTATATCATTAACTAAAACCATAAAAACAATTTCATTACTTGAAATAAAATATATATTTTTTATATTTTACTTCACTTAATGTTTAATTTAAACGTATTTTATTGCATCTAGTTCCAAGAAAATGTTTCTCATTTATGTTCAGTTTTATTTGAAGTACTAAAATTACAATAAACTAATAATAATAACAATAAAACAATATAGATATTTAAAAGAAAACTAATACAAGTGACAACATGATAAAACAAGCACTAAAATAACTAAAACAGAAAACAAATATATAATACAGTAAAATAACGGTTTAAAAAAAACAGTCATGGTTATTATTAACTAAAACTAAAACCATAAAAAATATATTTTTTAAATATTTGTTTATATACGTTTATTTTAAATGATTTAGTTTCATCTAGTTGCAAGGGCAAAATTTCTCATTTATGTTCAGTTTAATAAAATTCAAAAACATGCAACAAAATGGCTAAAACTTTAACTAAAATGAAAATTAAAAGAGAAAAGATCAAAACTAATTCTAAATATTTTAATAATACATCATTTATACTAATATAACAAAGGTTCATATAAAATTAGTTTTTTCAATTATTAAAACATTAAAGTTTTTTTTAAATATATTTTTATATTTTAATAATTTCACATTTAATCTCCAAATGAATGTGCACTGTATACCCTAACGCTCAAAATAATGAATTGGTTTGAGTAAAGCCAAATTAAAATGAAACAAATGAGTTCAATCAAATGAACTTTGGTGAGTATTTACAACTTTCTTCTTCTTTTGAGTTCACAAAACGGACACATTTTAAGTCATCAGAATTGTTTCATTGTTTTGAGTTTTATGAACTTGTTTCTTTTAATTTAGACAAACTTACATTTTACTGAAACTGGGTTGGCATTTCTATTTCCCAGCATGCTTTGACATCATGACACTTAAAAAGGGAGAGTAAATGCTAAAATGATGTACTTAATGTTTATTGTTTTGCTATAATAGTTTAGAAGAGTTTCTATTATATTGTTTTTTTGGTGACAAGCGTTGCATGAGCATTTTGACTGCACTAAAACAAACGCGTCTGACCTGCAGAAATTCCAGGCATTCTTTAATATCCTGAATTTCCTGCTGATAGTCTTGGATCATCTTCTCCACCTTCTTCCGGTCCGTGTTGGAGTGAACCGTGTCTGTGATGTTAGCCGAGGCCGAGGTCACGCCCCCGGCGGTCGCCACACCGATGCCCACAGCCGTCACGATGAGGGACGTCCCGAAGGTGAAGGGCGCCAGAACCAGGCCGGTGATGGTGGTGATGCTTCCGGCTACGCTGGCCACCCCGCCGCCCACGCTAGCGGTCACCGTCTTCTTGTGGAAGCTGTCCGCCGCGTCCGCTAAAGCCAGGAGCTGGAGTATCCGCTGCTGCAGCGACGCCTCCCGCTGGTTCAGCAGGTGAACGAACAACTTGGCCGCCATGAACACCCGGCTGGCAACAGCTTCGACCGCTCTGGCAGACAGAGACATCTTTCACTTAAGTAACTAACTCGCAGTTTTGGCTTTTATTGATATTTATTTCAGTTTTAGTAAATTGACATCTAACAGATTTTTTTTTTAAATTTCATTTTATTTCAGTTAACGTTTATTTAATTTAATTTAATTTAATTTAATTTAATTAATAGTTAATTTAATAGTTTTAGTTTTATATATGAACCCCTAGAGGTCGGCGGTCGCACCGGCACGACCAATTCGCTTTTTTTCTTATCAGTGTGAAAGTAACCAACAAAATAACTAACTGACCGACCGACCGCGACCGACTGACTGTTTGACTAAACATCTAATTAACTAAACATCTAAGTAACTAACTAACTACCTAACTGACTGACTGACTGACTGACTGACTTACTAAACATCTAATTAACTAAACATCTAACTAACTAACTGACTGACTGACTGACTAAACATATAATTAACTAAACATCTAACTAAGTAACTAACTAACTAACTGACTGACTGACTGACTGACTGACTAAACATCTAATTAACTAAACATCTAACTAAATAACTGACTGACTGACTGACTGACTGACTAAACATCTATCTAACTAACTAACTAACTAACTAACTAACTAACTAACTGTCTGTCTGACTAAACATCTAACTAATTAACTAAACATCTAACTAAGTAACTAACTGACTGACTGACTGACTGACTGTCTGTCTGACTAAACATCTAACTAATTAACTAAACATTTAACAAGTTAGTTACTAAGTAACTGACTGACTGACTGACTGACTAAACATCTAACTAACTAACTAACTAACTAACTAACTAACTAACTAACTAACTAACTAACTAACTAACTAACTAACTAACTAACTAACTAACTAACTAACTGTCTGACTAAACATCTAACTAATTAACTAAACATCTAAGTAACTAACTGACTAAACATCTAACTAAGTAACTAATTGACTGACTGTCTGACTAAACATCTAACTAATTAACTAAACATCTAACTAATTAACTAAACATCTAACATTAAAAGTAAGTAACTAACTGACTGACTGACTAAACATCTAATTAACTAAACATCTAACAAACAAACAAACAAACAAACTAACTAACTAACTAACTAACTAACCAACTATCTAACCAACTAACTAACTGACTGACTAAACATCTAACTAATTAACTAAACATTTAACTAACTAACCAATTCTCTATCTAGCTAACACATAAACGAACTACACAACTAACTAAACCAACTAATAAACTAAATAACCAACTATCTAACCAACTAATTAACTAACTAAACCAACTAATAAACAAAAAAAAACAACTATCTAACCAACTAATTAACTAAGTAACTAACAATTAATCTATATAGTTACATTACATTTACTAATAAGTGATTAACTGTTAGAGTACATGTTTGCTATTATAATTATAAATTAATATTTTGAATATATATTATGAAAACATTTATTTTATATCAGTTAATGTTTATTTTATTTTATTTAACACAAATGTTTTTAGTATTTTTAATTTAATATATAAATAATATAATAAAACACATTTCAGTAACACTTAAAGAAAGGTCTTTTTTCTTATAAAATGTAATATAATTATGAATCTTCCTCACCGTTCTCCATCTTCATCTTTAAACTGTTGTGAATCGTTCCATTCGCCCCAACCTGATGAATAAAACATAAACCGGTCACTGCAAGATCAAACACGAGTCAAACGCCTGAACTTTAAAGAACATACCTTCCACTGTTCTCCACCAATCCAGCAAACCGTCTTCATCCTGTCAATGAAACACAGACTCAGTTCTCTAACACCAAACACTAGCAATCAAGGACTAAACTCGAGCTTTGGCTTACATCTTCATCGTCCAGAGGATTCCCGACAGCAGTGTGAACTTCAGCAGAGCTGCTCTGGAAATCAAACAGTGAGCGATGATTCTTACAGGCTTACAAAACACTGATGCATGAGCTTTTCAACAACAACAACGCAAGGCCGCAAACCTTTCGCAATAAAACATTGAAGTTGTGAATTTGTACTCATGAGTTCTTGCATGTAATTGAAAGCAATAACAGGCCATTGAAGCTCCAGCTCAAATAGGATTCCAGTCATATTTCCAAAAGGTTTCAATTTAGTGTGGCACTTTATCTGACTTATCTTTAACTAATTAACCAACCAACTAAAACCAACTAATTAAATAAACTAAGTAAATAAACTAACTAAGTAACCAACTAATTAAATAAACTAAGTAACCAACTAAGTAAATAAACGAACCAAGTAACCAACTAAGTAACCAGCCAACCAACCAACCATCTAAATAACCAACCAACTAACTAAGTAACCAACTAATTAAATAAACTAAGTAAATAAACTAAGTAACCAACTAATTAAATAAACTAAGCAAATAAATTAACTAAGTAACCAACCAACTAACTAAGTAACAAACTGAGTAAATAATCTAATTAAATAAACTAAGTAACCAACTAAGTAAATAAACTAAGTAACCAGCCAACCAACCAACCAACCAACCATCTAAATAACCAACCAACTAACTAAGTAACCAACTAATTAAATAAACTAAGTAAATAAACTAAGTAACCAACTAATTAAATAAACCAAGCAAATAAATTAACTAAGTAACCAACCAACTAACTAAGTAACAAACTGAGTAAATAAACTAATTAAATAAACTAAGTAACCAACTAATTAAATAAACTAACTAAGTAACCAACTAAGCAACCAACTAACTAAATAAGTAACCAACTGAGTAAATAAACTAAGTAACCAACTAACTAAAAAAGTAACCAACTGAGTAAATAAACTAACTAAGTAACCAACTAAGCAACCAACTAACTAAATAAGTAACCAACTAAGTAAATAAACTAACTAAGTAACCAACTAACTAAATAAGTAACCAACTAAGTAAATAAACTAACTAAGTAACCATCTAAAAAACTAACCAAGTAAATAAACTAAGAAACCAACTAACTACGTAACCAACTAACTACATAACCAACTAGATAACTAGGGATGAAACGATTACCGGTTTCACGATAAACCACGATAAAATTTAGTGACGGTTAGTAATATCGTATAAAATTTAATCATCATTGAAACTGCGTGTGATTATCACGATTGTGAAAACTCGCTGTAAATCTTGTCCAGTCAGCGTCAGTGTGACGCAGCGA
This sequence comes from Gobio occitaniae, assembly GCA_033150135.1. Taxonomy (NCBI): domain Eukaryota; kingdom Metazoa; phylum Chordata; class Actinopteri; order Cypriniformes; family Gobionidae; genus Gobio; species Gobio occitaniae. The sequence goes on along the minus strand of JARQWZ010001467.1, from coordinate 134,782 downwards.
CACCGCTGTTTTTGAATGAGAAGAAATGGCAGAAGGCAGTGACAGCACTCTGGGGATTGTTCAGCCTCTAAAAGGACCAAATCTGAGGCGTTGTCATATTTTGGCTTTTACAAAAGTCCTGAGGGAAACTTAATCTAAGATGGTCACCTTGTCTGCAGAACATGCCAGAAGAAAGTCGCTGTAATAGGGGAAATACTTCAAAACTACGAACGCAAGGCAAGTGGACTTTGACCTCAATACCAAAACTGCGTCTGGCAAATAATAACGTGAAGCGAACGAACAAGTTCAGACAAGACTAGGGTGACATTTAAGGGATAATATTCAGGGCTTGACATTAACAACCGCCATTTGCGGGTATAACGTTATTTCGGCTGCACACTAGTCACTCTGGCTGTTAAACTTAGTCTTCTCAAAAGCCGTCTGTTAGAATCGCGTTGCGCATTATAACCATTCACACGTGTTTATATTGAGTTTATGAATTCAATGTCTCATAATCAGAGGCGTTCAGAGCGCGCGTCGCGCTCACTCGCTGAAATCTGCACTCAAAGCAGAGATAAAAGTGCGATGAACGCAGGAGATTCACTCATCATACTGTGATGGACTGTTTTTGTTCTATTTCAGCAGCGAAAATAGTTTTAAAACACACAGCAGAACCACAGCGCATCTGATATGACTGGCATAACGCTGGCGAATTTAGGGACCGTCTCTAAAGTTACATACAACATTGGTAACTTTATACACGTTTCTGACTTAAAGGGTTAGTTCACCCAAAAATGAAAATTCTGTCATTAATTACTCACCCTCATGTCGTTGGACACCTGTAAGACCTCCGTTCATATTCGGAACACAAATGAAGATATTTTAGTGTAAAGCTGATGCTGAGAAAGGCTTCAGACAGGCCTCCATTGGCATTCAGTACATTGACAATTCCAAGATCCATGAAAGGCACTTAAAACGTCGTTACAAAGTCTATCTCACCACAGTGGCTCTACAATCATTTTACGATGCGACGACAATAGTTTTTGTGTGCAAAAAAAATCAAAATAACACCTTTATCCAACTTGTTCTCGACTGAGAATATGACGCAGATCCGGCGTTCGGACACATGACCCAGAAGCGATTTGTTTACGAGCAGAGGAAGACGCGCATGTCTAAGCTGTTGGATTCTACATTGATCGTGCTTTAGGTCTCGGCGTAGTTCTCAAAATGGGGCTTAAGTGTGTATTTCATGGATTCCCGAACGCCGGCGCTACGTCATATTCTCGCGCATGCGTCGTGGAGGCACACACGGAAGACAAGAACAAGTTGGATAAAGGTGTTATTTTGATTTTTTTTTTGCGCACAAAAACTATTGTCGTCGCATCGTAAAATGATTGTAGAGCCACTGTGGTGAGATGGACTTTGTAACGACGTTTTTAGTGCCTTTTATGGGTCTTGGGAGTGTAAATGTACTGAATGCCAATGGAGGCCTGTCTGAAGCCTTTCTCAGCATCAGCTTTACACTAAAATATCTTCATTTGTGTTCCGAAGATGAACGGAGGTCTTACAGGTGTCCAACCACATGAGGGTGAGTAATTAATGACATAATTTTCATTTTTGGGTGAACTAACCCTTTCAATAGCATTTGAAGAGAATGACAGTCATAAAACTGACTGTAAAGTGATCATTTAGGTGTCAGGTATGATGCACACATTTTGATATTTAATAAAATAAATGTCAAATCATATGGAAATATGGATATGCATTATTTCACTACGATACTGTTTGGGCTCTAACACAAAACATGCTAGATTTAAATGCATCATTGCTGAACACTGATGAGAATATTGCTTGAGAATATATTTACAGAGATAATATTAGAGATTATATTTACGACAAATTATTATTATTTATGCATTATGCATTGCTATTGACGACGGCCATTAAGGAAGGAAATCCCACAGAATCTAGCTTAAAAAAAGTGCATAGAGCTGCTTTAGTTATTTGTTGTTTGTTGAATTTCAAATATAAAACTTGTTGAAATTTTTTTCAATCTGAATCTGTTCTTTTTGAATACTTTCATCTCGTTTGAACAAAACCATGATAATATTGATAACCGTGATAATTTGGGTCACTATAATCGTGATGTTAAATTTCCATACCGTTTCATCCCTATAGATAACTAAGTAACCAACCAACTAATTAACCGACTAAGTAACCAACTAAGTAACTAAATAACCAACTAACTAAAATGTATCTGTATAGTGTGTCAAACATTACATTTATTAATAAGTGATTAAATGTTGAAGTACACGTTTGCTGCTATATATTATTTTGTAGCATTTATAAACTACTATAGATTTATTAATATTTTGAAAGATACATTTTTATTGTTATATTTTCCATTTTAATTTTAATTACATTTTCAGTTATTTTGCGTTGTCGACATTTTTAATAATACCTTCTTTTTTTTATAGGTCTATATAGCTTTTGTCCGTTTTTATTTTATTTTATTTATCATATTTCCAAAATATTAACATGACTAACATTAGGATTCTGATTATGAATTCCCATGCGTCAGTGAAGAGATATTCAAAGATTACGATGCAACTGTGACTCAAAATACATTCCCAGAAATCCATAAAATACTTTTAACTTCAGTAAAAAACACAAGTCTCAATTTTAATGTATCATCTCAAAAACTATATTATGGCCCAGCTCTGTAAAATGTATAAGGCATGTAAAACTATAAGGCATGAAAATATTAAAGATATTCTAAACATGTAGAGCGGCTTTGAAACTTTGAGTCGTCAAATTGATCTCTTTCCAGACGAACACACACCTGTGTGGCCAAACACTCTCCGTCTGTCAAGGATGAAGTCGCCTCTCCTCCATCACATTCCTGCAAAAGTGATACAGAAACATAATAAATCATAAACACATTGAAGGGAAGGGTGGAAAAAGTTACACTGTAAAGCCTGACATATGAAATATTAATATAATGGAACCATTTACTGAACCTTTAAACAAAATCTATTTATAGAAATATAGCATTTTTTTGTTGTTGTTGAGTATTTTTGATACATCAGGCTTTTATTATAATAATAATAATAATAATACATTTTATTTCTATCGCGCTTTTCTTAAAACTCAAAGTGCTACAACGTCATACAATAAAGAATAATAACAATAAAAGACAATAAAATATTCACATTTAGTTACAATAAGCAGCTCTAAAAAGGTGTGTCTTTAAAGACTTCTTAAAACAGTCTAATGTTGGAGAGTCTCTAATTTCCGGTGGTAGAGCATTCCATAGACGTGGTGCTGAGACCGAGAACGCTCGACCACCCTTGGAATTTAGATTATGTCGGGGCTGCTGGAGGATGCATGACCTGGAAGAGCGCAAAGAGCGTGCAGGAGTATGAGCGGTGAACAAACTGCAGAGATAAGCAGGGGCCGTTCCATGAATGGCTTTATATGTTAAAACCAAGGTTTTGAATTCGATACGCGCTTGTATCGGCAGCCAATGCAAATCAAAGAGTATCGGAGAAATATGTTGACGAGTATTTGTGTGTGTCAATAACCGGGCGGCTGACTTTTGTATATATTGTATCAAGGCTTCAAAGCATCATGAAGCTTCGAAGCGTTATGAATCAGCGAGTCGATTCAGCAGTTTGAATCGCCAAATTTCAGCAGTTTGGCGGTTTGACACGCAATCCGAATCATGAATCGGCTCACTGATTCATAACGCTTCGAAGCTTCATGATGCCTTGTTTTGAAATCGTCATCACTATGCAAGTCGTTATTTAGGGTTTTTTTGCGCACAAAAACTATTATCGCCGATTCATAAAGTTATTTTAGAACCACTGTAGTGAGATGGACTTTGTAACGACGTCTGTGGCGAGCAGCGAGGCCGAGGGACCGTGGGGGCGGGACGAGGCGGCGCTCATCAGAGAGGATGAGCGCCAGCTGCGAGCCGCAGCGATCTCGGCCCTAGCGGAGGAGCGAGGGAGTATAAAGGAGGAGCGACGACAGTGAGGGACGAGAGAGGACCAGGCCTGGACTTTATGTTGTATTTTATTTATGTTTTGTTTATGTATGTGTGCGGCAGTCGTCCGTGAGGGGCTGCCGCTTTTACTTTCACTTTGTTTGTTCATTTGATTAAAGTTTGTTGTTTATTGTTCGCCGGTTCCCGCCTCCTTCTTCCCACACGAACTAACCTCGTTACAGTGGTGCCGAAGCCCGGGAGGAAGGAGGGACATGCTGTCGAGGAGCCCTCGCAGCTGAGGGGGATCGCGGTGCCGCGGAGTTCGGGCAGCGCTGAGGAGAGAAGTCCGCGAGCGGCTGCCCGAAGCGGTGGTGCTGGAGCGGATGAAGGTCGGTGGGACGGAGAGCTCGCTGCCGTGCCCCTGGGTCGAGGTGGGGTGGCTGCCGTCCGCGAGGGGGCGAAGGAGCCGGAGCGCTTGCCCGGAGCCGAAGCCTACTGCCGTCCGCCATATTGGGGAGGAGCCGGAGCGCTGCCGTCCGCCAGGTTGGGGAGGAGCAGGGAGCGCGGGACGGGGACTCGCTTCCGGCCGCCCTCAGAAGGAGGAGCCACCGCCGGCCGCCAGGGGGCGGAGGAGCGTCGAGCCGTCCACCGGCCGTCCAGTACCACCGCATGGCACCGCGAGGAAGAGCCTCTCGGCTGGCTGAGGACCGAGCGGCAGTGTGTCTGGGAACCGGACCAGAATTTTTTTTTTTTTTCTTTTTCTTTTCTCCTCTCTCCACTCTCTCGTCTCTGTCGCTCCTCATGTTCCTCGCTCCGTTCTCTCACCTCGCTGTTCTTACCCCCAGGTCCCGCGGCCGCCGTGATCGGCCCCCCCGGGGAGGGGGGGGGGGGGGGGGAGTAGAGCGCAGACTCGGGAGTGCCCCCCGGCCTGCGAAGGGCGTTGGGGGTATGTGGCGAGCAGCGAGGCCGAGGGACCGTGGGGGCGGGACGAGGCGGCGCTCATCAGAGAGGATGAGCGCCAGCTGCGAGCCGCAGCGATCTCGGCCCTAGCGGAGGAGCGAGGGAGTATAAAGGAGGAGCGACGACAGTGAGGGACGAGAGAGGACCAGGCCTGGACTTTATGTTGTATTTTATTTATGTTTTGTTTATGTATGTGTGCGGCAGTCGTCCGTGAGGGGCTGCCGCTTTTACTTTCACTTTGTTTGTTCATTTGATTAAAGTTTGTTGTTTATTGTTCGCCGGTTCCCGCCTCCTTCTTCCCACACGAACTAACCTCGTTACAACGTCTTTAGTGCCTTTTAAGGGTCTTGAGAATATAAAGTGCCATTGTGCCAATGGAGGCCTTTCAGAGCCATCAGATTTCAACTAAAATATCTTCATTTGTGTCTGAAGATGAACGTAGGTCTGACGGGTGTCGAACGACATGAGGGTAAGTCATTAATTGCAGAATTTACATTTTTGGGTGAACTAACCCTTTAAGGAGAGATGTTGATGTACCGACGAAGAGAAGTTCTGTCTTAGCCTGGTTGAGCTTGAGAAAATTCTCGTGCATCCAGGTTATCATCTCATCCAAGCAGTTGCTAAGGGCTGTGACCGCGAGGTTTGGGTTAGGGTGAGCATGCTGATGTAGATCTGCGTATCGTCAGCATAAAAATGAAATCCTTACCCAAACTTACAAATTATGTTACCCAGAGGCAACATATAGATGCTAAATAAGATGGGACCAAGCACAGACCCTTGTGGGACACCCTGCTGAACCAATGTTGGTAAAGATTTGTTTTCCCCCAAAGACACAAACTGAAATCGATTTGTGAGATAAGATGTAAACCATTCTAATACAGTACCAGAGATTCCTAGCCATACAGACAATCTTTCAAGAAGGACAGCATGAGATGACATCTAACAATACTAAGATGCTACAGGCACCCATATCAGCAGAAATAAGAAGATCATTTGTGACCCGGACGAGAGCAGTCTCAGTAATATGGCCTGATCTAAATCCGGACTGAAATGGTTCTAGGAGATTGTTGATGGACAGGTATTGCTGTAGCTGGCCAGCTACAACTCGTTCCAAGACATTATCTAAAAAAGGTAGATGGGCAGTAGGCTTATAGTTAGACAAGTCATCCACATCACAACCACTCTTTTTAGGGACTGGTGTGATGGCAGCTAACTTAAGGGCCGAAGGAACCTGACCAGTTAATAAAGAGTGATTAATAATACCAGTGATAGAAGGGCAAACTAGTGTTAAACACTTTTTTAAAATCTCAGTAGGTATGGGGTCAAGAGAGCATGTAGATGAATTCATAGACATGACCAGTTTTAAAATATCATCTGTGATAACAGTGACAAAATTAGAGAAAGTAGAAGATAAATGCGTAGGACGGATCTCGTTTGATAGACAAGAGGGATCATAAGCCATGGAGCTATAGATATCTTGAACTTTCTTGTAAAGTATTTATGAAATTTGTTACACATCTCAATAGAGGAACAGATTTTTTGAACAAACCTGAACAAACCTGGTTTTCAGGTTTAAGAAGTTTGTTAATTGTTTTAAACATCAACCTTGGATTACCTGCACCTTCATTAATCATGTGCGAGTAGTATTCCTCTCTGGTGGATTGAAGGGCAAGATGATATTTCATTTGCTGTTCTTCAGACATTAATTTGTGGGCATTAAGACCAGTTTTTCTATACAAGCGCTCAATCTTTCTTTGCTGGGTTTTAAGTGCCCGTAATTCATCAGTAAACCAGGGGGATGATCTAGTGAAAGACACGACTCGTTGTTTCAATGGTGCTACAATATCAAGAATAGATGATAGCGCGGAGTTGTAACTGTCCACAAAATCAGTCAGAGGAAGTTCAGCAATAGAGCTCAAGAGCAACTGAGAATCAATTTTCTTGATATTCCTCAATGTTATGACACGCTCTTTAGAAGCTTTTGAAGAGGCAGTGGAGGTAAATTCACAAGTTAATAAATTGTGATCACTGAAGTGTAGCTCGTCGTTTCTAAGCTGGTCTATATCTATACCAACTGTGGCCAGATTTATGAGTGGGGAAATCAACATGCTGATTAAAATTAAAACAGCCCAATATATGCATGAGATTTGCTGTTTGAGAACAGTCTGGGTTGTCAACATGGATATTTATGTCCCCTATTAGCAAAATATCTGGATAATTCGAACTTAGCAGGGTCAGTAGTTCAGCAAGTTCAGAAAAAAAGACAAAAGTTACCTTAGGAGGACAATAAATAAGTGTGATAAGCATCGGGGAGTTACCATTCATTTTCACAACCAAGCACTCAAACGAAGACAT